>JAGFPH010004599.1:105724-115913 GCA_018207615.1 Philaenus spumarius | reverse complement strand
CGTTTGCGTTCACCTTTCCTTTCTAAGGCTAGTGTTTATGTGTTATAAACACTCCCCCTCCAAGCGCTTTATGTTTTGTATGCCCTGTACTCATTCATATCACATCTGACTTCAGGTTCTCCCCTCCATTCTACTTTACATTAGGCCTCCTTGTATCGTTATGAACTCTGACAGTCTATGTAGAATTATCGCTTCCCTTTCTCTGCTGGGCTTGTTTATTTACATCGGCGGTCATTAACTCGGAACATCTGTTTAGACTACTATGCTTTTGGTTTATTTACAACTTATATCTACTATTTACATTATTTAGGCCACTTAAAATTATTCTATTTACATCTCAATGTTAATTTAGATTCCATTAGTACTTCTGTGAATTTGCTTAGAGTTTTACTCGTAATAAGGCCTAAGGTCTTTCACGTCGTACTTTCCCTTTAGTCGGCCTGTGTTGCGATCCGCTATCATATAGGTTTTGTTTCCTACCCTTTCTATTACTCTGTACGGGCCTTGGTACAACAAAAATAATTTCTTGGTTTCGCTACGCATTTTACTAGCCATTATGGTAGTGTTCTGGGTCACCAGTACTAATTCACCCACATTGAACGTGACAAATCTTCGGCCTGCATTTTGTTTCTCCGCCCTTCGGTTTCCTTCGCGAATAATCCTTCCTTGGCACCTTTCAAACTTTTCTCGCCTCGTTTCTTCGATCCTGCCTTGATCGTTGTATGGAAAGTAGTCATCCCACACATACCTTGCCTCCAGTCCTAATTGTATTTCCTTTGGCGCATACCCTGTAGTCTCATGAGGTGTGGAGTTTAAAACGTCTTCCACGAACTGTAGGTGTTGTTTCCACCTGGCCTGTCTGTTGTGGCAATACGTTCGTAACATTCTCACTATCTCCCTGTTGACTCTCTCCGCCAGATTCACCTGTGGATGTCTTATTGGAATTTGTATGTGTCGGATTCCTTCCTCCTGTATCCATTCCTGCCAATGTCGAGACGTAAAGGCCTTCCCATAGTCCGTCAATATTCGCTCCGGTCTTCCTACTTCGGCGAAGTACTGCCGCATCTTGTCTATGCTATTCGTGGTTGTTGGATTCCTTACAGTATATAATTTCACATACTTTGAAAATACGTCAACGATTACGAAAATGTGTTGTACATTTCCGAGTCCTTTTGGCAACGGCCCTAAGTAATCTATCGCAACAACCTTCCCTATACCATCCGTAACCATGGGCCTACTTTGTCCTACTGGATAACGGTTGGTATATTTCGCCCTTTGACACAAATCACATTTTCTTATTGTATTAATTATCCGGTTACTCATATATTTTAGATACCATCTATTTTTCATCATTTGATGTATCTTATTTCTTCCTATATGTCCATATGTACAGTGTATTTCCTTAATTAGTTCTTCTGCAACTTCATTTGGCACAACTATTTTTAGCATCCCGTTCATGACAACGCATAACACATCATTTTCTATTCTATAATTAGGAAACTGCTCTAAGTTTGTTAATTTGTTTAGACAGTCAGCATCCGCTTCCTGTCTATTTCTGAAATTAGTCAATATTTGTCCAAGTCTTGGCTCTACTCTAATTTCCTGTAACCTGATTTTTCGGCTTTCCTCCATTCCTCTGTCGATGTCATACATCCTACTAGCTATGTCACATGGTATATTTTCTTTTCCAGCACAGTGTAGTATTTTCGGGTTGTATTCCTGTATACCCAGGATCCATCTGGTCATCCTGCTATTTCCAAATTTGCAAGAAGTTAGGAACTTTAAAGCCATGTTGTCCGTTATAATTGTTAAAGGTGCTCCTACTACCAGCGGTCGGAACTTCTTCAGGCCATACACAATTGCCAATAACTCCAGCTCACATATGGTATAATGCTTCTCATAGGCTTTCAACGTCCTACTCACAAAGCCTATGATCTGCTTTTCCCCATTTCCATCCAGTTGGTATAGTTGGCTGGCTATCGCCCCTGTACTGGCATCTGTCTGAAGAAACGTCTCATTGGCTTACTCTGGATGAGCTATTACCACTGATTTCTTGAACAAATCCTTTACATTCTGGAATGCCTGTTGCATTTCTTGTGACCATACCCATTTCTTGTTCTTTTGCAGCAATTGGTATAATGGGCGTGTGGCTCCTGCATACTTTGCTGTGAACCGGGAATAATAATTCACGAACCCTAGAAATGACTGCAGCTGTTTTACATTGCGTGGTGCTGGAAAATCTCTTATAGTAGACAGTTTTTCCGGGTCAGTCCTTATTCCCGTAGGTGTAAAAATAAACCCTAAGAATTTTACCTCCTTCTGGCAAAACAGTGTCTTCTTTGGATTTATAGTTAGACCGCCCTCTTTAAATTTCTCAAATATTTGTTCCAAATGTTGTATGTGTTCTTCAAACGTTTCCGATAAGCATAATAGATCGTCTACATACCCTAATGTAAATCCTTCCACTTCCTTTCCTAGCGTTAGGTCTACCGTTCTTATAAGGGCTGCAAGAGAATTTTGCATCCCGTAGGGTACGACTTTAAAATTATATACTTTATTGTCAAACAAGAACCCTGTATATTTCTTTGACTCCTGCTCCAGTGGTATCTGCCAGAAGCTAGAGGTTAGGTCTATTTTGCTGATATATTTGGTCCGTCTTCCTTTCCTTAATATATCTTCTATAGGTGGTGCGCTTTCGTAGTCGGGTATTACAATTTTATTTAATTTTCTGGCGTCCATACATAGGCGTATGGACCCATCTGGTTTAATTACTGTCACCATAGGATTTATGAAAGGTGTCCTGGATCGCTCAATTATGTCATTTTCTAACATTTGGTCAATTTCTTCTCTTACTTGCTTCCTATGGTTCATGGGAATAGGATAGTTTCTATTGACAAATGTTTCGTTTGATAACACTTTTAATTCGTGAACATACTTCGTAGATCGGCCCGGTAATTCCGAAAATATACTGCTATATTTGTTTATTAATTTCTGTAAAGTGCCTTCTTCTACTGCCGTTAGTATAGTGTTGTGCTCAAATACATTTCCTAATCTAATATTACAACATTGCCTTCTTGTACTTCTTTTTTGTAAGATTAGACCTTGTCCTACCCTACCTTCCAGACAGTCTGTCACCAATCTCCCTTTGTTTTCGCTCGGTCTATTTTTATACCGGCTGTGTTTACGTACAAAAACTTTCTCTGTACCGTTATAATTTACTGTTAGGCCTACAGCTGATTCTTTAAATTTAACTTTATTAGAGCTTAGTGTTCTTCCAGCATTAGACGTGTTATGGTTTCTGTTTATTCCTCCGATTGAATTACGTTTATTATAGTTAAAGTTCCTATTATACTTTGTATTAGGACTACAGTGTTTATTGGTGCGTGAGTTTGGTGCAGTGATATTTATGTTACAACGTTCAGTTCGTTTTGGATTTTCGAAAAATAGCCTCTCTCCGCAATTATTTGCCGCCTGTGTGTTTGGAATCTTAACCTCTGCACACTTTAAATCGTTTTTACTTTTTTTTATTTTTAACATTCGCGAATGTTCATCGTTTGTTTCTTTTGAACAATTTTTTCCGATGACATTTTTATTTAAAAATCTTACTTTTTGGCTTTGGGAAGGTTGCATTTCTTTTGATACAATTTTCCTGTCCCTATTACCTAACTTCGGTCTATTTTCGATAACCTAAACTTTTTCTACGCCTAGCTTTATCTCCTGACCTTTTTCTTCCTCTCCTACGCTACTCCCCACTGAAGTTTGTTCCGTACATCCTTTAACTTCGCTTATATCGTTTTGATTACTTATAATTTCTTTTACCTGACTTGAATTTACTGTTTCTTTATTTATTATTGAACTTTCTTTATTTGGTTGGTTTGGTGTCAACCCTTTAAAATTTTTTCCAAGATACCGTGACGTTAGGCTGAAACATTTTCCCTTAATTTCCTTTATCGCCTGCTTTCTGTCTATGAATGGTAACTGGATAGTTTTCTCCCCTACATTTAATATGATAAATCGTTTATCCATATTAATGTCTGCTTGCATTTCATATAAGAAATCGCAACCCAATATTACACGTGATTTCAACCCTTTTACGACTAAGAGTTTTACTTCTACGGTTTCTGACGCTAATTGTATTTTAATCATTACTTGCCTAGTTACTTTTTGTACTCGACCTTTTAATGCTGTTACAATTTCAATGTTAGACGCCGGTAACTCCATAATTTCTACATATTCCGCCTTCAATTGCTCTAGGTAATCGAATTGTATTACACTTATTTCGGCCCCTGTATCTATTTCTATGGCCGCCGGATTATGCCCTATCTTCGCGTAAATAGTAGGAATATCTTCAATGACTATTTCTTGAATACTTTTTTAACCTTTATTACTCAACAGATCATACCTAAGGTTGTAATGTATCCGGTTAACAAGTTTATTCTTAGAAATTACTTCACCGTTACTGTCGTAACTCTTCGTCGCGGGTTCTATCCTAGCGTGTGCCTTATCTTTTTTTATTTTAACATTTTTTAATTTATTATTATTATTTTTAATCAAATTTCTTGTATATTTTTTATCTTCAGCTCGCTCGTTCCGAAATTCCGTTAATCCTTCGCAAGCCTCACTTCTTAGTTTTTTGGCCGTTGATTTTGATTGGGTTTTGACGGAGAAGGTCTATTGGAACTTGGGTGTGCGGTGTTATTAGGGTTTTGAACATAGGATCGTTGTGAAGGTGGGTTATTATAGGTTTGGTTAGGCCTACTAGAATTTATTGTATTATTTATATTCCGGTTCCCTCTTCGGGCTTCGTCCATCATATCTATTTGATTTAGAAAATTTATAGCGTCTTTAATCGTTTCGCTTGGCTTTCCCATGCATGCTAACTTTATCTGATCATTAAAATGTTGTAAAATGGTAAATACTAAGAAACCTTCCGGGAGCTGCGGTTCTAAGTCGCTGGCTTGATTTACAATCCGACAAAAATAATCGGTCCGGCTTATATTACTTGGTTCAAAATATTTTCCATTCTCGATTTTATTTCTCACAATTTTTTGTTTTTGTAATGACCAATAGTTCGCTAAAAAAGCTACGCGAAATTCTACATATGTACTTGTGGCCGTTTTCATAACCGTCCACCATTCTTTTGCCGATCCGAAAAGATGACGTTCCGCCATTTTTAACTTCTCCGGCTCTCCTAAAAACGGGTTTAATTCCTCCATTAAATTTTCCAGCTTCCTTATAAAAGTTCTCGGACGCTCCCTTGAGTTTCCCCAAAATTCTAGTTTTACCGCCTCGCTTTCGTACCTAGGTGCTATTTGCATCACCGTTCTGCCTATTGTCCCTTGACTACCAATTTCCCCTAACTTCTGTTCTATTTTCGCAACTCTCTTATCTACAACCGCAAATTTTTGATCATTGAGTTTATTTGTATCCCTACTCGCGCTTTCTAATACTTGAATTGTCCCAGTAATATCTTCAATTTTTTCCTCCACTCTATTATTTTGTTCTATGCACCTACGCGTTTCCTGGTTCAAATCCTCTTTAATTTCGCCGATTTTTCCGGATATCAACTCATACAATGCTTTCTGATCTCTTTCCCTTTGAGCTTTCTCTTCTTCTTTCTCTTGTTGTAGACGATTTTTTTCTTCTTCTTTTTCTTTTTTCGCCTCCTCCCTGTCTTTTTTATAACTTTCGAAAAAATCTTTCAACTCTTGGCTAGCCATGTTTATTTTCTTTGATTATTTGTCGCGGATAAAATCTCTCAATAAAATTTTATTTACTTTTATACCCCTTTAAAATACTATTCAATACCCTCATTTAACCCGATTTACCACGACAAAATTTTATTTTATTTGTTTTATATTACTCCCCCTCTAACTCACGAAATCTTCACGAACCCAGGAAAATTTTTAAACACTCAAGAATAGCCGTAGTATAACACAATGCATAGAAATATTCTTAATGTAACACAACAATGTAAAGCACAAATAATAGTTATGACTGTTCAAGACTAAATTTAACCTTTAGTTAAATTTTCGCCTTCCACTTATGGGCGCCAATTATACAACGGAACACCTATTGACGTTGTTCTGCCCCACGTTCGGGAGCCAATTATACAACGAACAATCGCGTGCTGACGTTCTTTTGTTGTATAATAAGTTACACACCTACTGGAAGCCTTTAGCCAAAATTTTATCTTTAGCTTAGGTGATGCAACTGGGTGTCTGATACCTATTTCTATAAGTATTTCGACTGACTCTAACACTTTAAAATAGCTTCCAGAAATTAATAAGTTTACGAGCTCTGAATTTAATTTACGAGAACTCTTGATTATTTTTGATCTCAGGGAAATGAGAACAGTGGAACAGCCCTTATAACTTACCTTATTTGTGCTTTGATTACTTCTACAGCTAAACACATTTATTATACTATTTCTAATAAAGGAAATTATCATGAATGGATAACCATAAACAGGTAATTGATTACTCTCAGTATTTCAGTATAAAAATTAATAATTAATTTATTCAAAATTCAAAATCAAAACCTTTTCAAAATTAAACATAAACAACTCGCTTTTCTCACCATCTTCTTGTACATATAATTTCTATTCAATATTAATGTTAAACCTATAATTCTAATTTCTAATAGGCTTGGCAGACAGTCTAATTTTATAATCAATTTAATTTTAATTTATTTGAATTTAATTTATTTACATTTAACTTTAGGGAATATCGAATTTACATTTATTTAATTTATGATTTGAATTTAATTTGACACTAACCTATCTCAACCAGTACTTTAAATATTTTTATTGAATTTACTCAGGCAATTAATTAAAATGGGGGACAACGTATTCTCGTTTACACAGACCTTAATTCAGCGTTTTTCACCTCCGGTTTTCCGTGATGGATGCCGCTATGTTGATGGGCTGGTGCTGGAGCTGATATGATGCTGTGTCTGGTAGCCTGGATTTTCTGATTTAAAGTTGTTGGGTTGATATGATGGCTACAGATGTACTTGAAGAGCAGATCTGGTAGAATCTAGTAGAGTTACAGTTGATCCTATTTCTTCCTTGGTTCGTGAGAAGTGAAGTTCCGTTTAGAAGATCATGTCCTGAAGGATTGCCTATGTCGTCTCAGTATCGCCAAATAGAGTTATTTTTGCTTTAACTCATTTGGATAGGCCGTAGAGTTAATCCTGAAGAACTACTTCTGACTTGTAGTTTATATTTAAAAGTTATTTAAGTTTAACGAAGAAAAAATATTTGCTGCAGAGTGACGTGAAGTCTACATTCGTAACAATTTGAATCTCGAGTGAGTTTTCGAGCCAATCCGAGAGAGTCAGCGATTCCGAGAGAGTAAGCCAGAGTAAGCCCGTGGATTTTTCGCGTTCAATCCTTTATACACTTCGTGACGTCATTTCTTACATGCCCTTTCCCTCATTTTTTCATTAAGCCAATTTTTCTTTTGTATAAACTTTTTTGGTCTTGAAATGTGTCTAAATTCGCCCTGGTTAATTTTATATAATTTTCTTCTTTTCTTTTCCTTCCATTTTCCTGGAAAACACCAATTTCTCTGGTTAATCCGGTTGCTCGTTGACGCCCCTTTCTGTAATCGCGACTTCATCCCTTCCACTTTGGCCATTGCATCTTACTTGTTTTTGATTTCCCGCTGTATCTTTTTTTCCTTTTAAGTTTTCCTTAATTTTCTTTTTGCACATTTTCCAGATTGTTCTTGGCTATCCGTACGTTTTTGAATCGTGTCTGTACTGTGATTTTTACGCGTGCGCGGCACGTTTACAATTTTCCGCGACTTCCGCGACTGTCTTTCGCGTTCAATGTCTTTTTTGTTCGTTTACGCCGATTGTCTTTAACACCTGTACAGTTCTAACACTTTTCACCGTTTTTACTTATTTTCTTTCTTCTGGGACTTAGCCTACAATCGCAAAAAAGTTCTTTGGGGGTTTTTTATTTACTACGCGAAAAATATTTAAGTTACTGGTTTCCTAATAATACAATGTTAATCTAACCCTAAATCTCTTTACTTTATTATTTTTTAAAAATTTAAAAATTCAACTTTTATTACTTTAAAAGGCGTGAAAACTCTCACCATTTTATCTTAATTTAATTTTACTTTTTGTTCCCTTTTTTACACAGAACTATTCATTCTTTAATAACTCTTGTGCGTGAAAACCTTTAGTTTTAATTATTTCTCCCTTTTTAGGGTGTGTGAAATTTGACACTTGAGCTAACTTTTTTATTTTCAATAATTCGACTTTTTCTTATATAACCTTTTATTTTCGTCTACTTATGTAGATTCCAAAAATATCTGACTTTTTCAGTTTCGAGTTAAATTGAACTTTTCCCTTAACTTTAACCCCTGTTTACTTTGGTAGTGTTACCTTTTATGATTTGAAATTCACACGGCCGTAACTCACGCGTTTAGCGCTACGTATTAAACCATGAAAACCACAAATGCATAAAATTCCTGGATTCCTTTATTCCCCCAAAACTCAGCTACTTTCAGGCTAAGTCAGATTTCCTTTCTTGACGTGTCCTAGATCAAGGTTCATCTTGGGAGATAAGCCTTGCTCTGATTTAACTTGTATTTTCGACCTACAATTGACACTCACCGAAGTCCGGCCTTGAAAACATCGAATTTTATAATTTAATATAAAACCCGATTTTCCGCCTTACAACGGCTAATATCCGTTGTAATATATAAGGTTGTTTATATATCAGTTTTGTATATATTCGAAAATAACCAAAATCAAATCCAGCTTCGTAACACAAGGCATATTCGATTAATGTCTTTTTCGATGAAAAAAAAAATATATAACATTTGTTAGTCATAATTTCGAATATTGATATATTAAATATAAGTATTTTTATCCATTAATATTTTGTTCTTATTTTGTTTTACTTATAAGATCTCCCGTTTGCCGAAAAATTCAAAAAAATTCCTTTACCTTCTGTGTTTTATTATACATTTTAGAAATGACTCTTGTACACTTAAATTGTGCAAATAAAATCATATGTTATTTAAAAGAATTTAAATTTGTTGTTGCTTTACTAATGGTAAAATATTTTTTTGTAATAATTATACATGATTTGGTAAACTTTGGTGGTCAATATTTAGAATACTATTTAAAATTATACTTGTATAGATTTGTGTATAATGTTCGATTTACGTATGTTTAATTTTAAAAATCCTGTTCATGGATGTTTGTGATAGTTACAAGACTTCGATATCGGTTGTAATTCGATAGTTTCAATATGAGAAAGGTCTACATTAATTTGTGTCTAAAGGCAAAAATTTATTGTGTGTGAAAAAGCTTACCTTCTCTATAATCAAAATGAATTGCTGTTAATTTGTAAGCGCATCACTTGAGAACGGCTATACCAATTTGGCTATATTTTGTTTTAAAATGTTCGTAATAGTCCGAACTAGGTTTTTTTATATATAAAGAACATTTTGAAAAGTTTCCCGAAAAAGTTTCAAATTTGGAAAACACTAAACAGCCTCTTTTGTATATGGACTCAAGACCATAATGCACAAAATCGTATAAAAAGCTTAGCGACACGTCATGTTTGTTTACATTCATTACCATAGCAACTTTGCTCGGCATTTTATAATCAGTTTATTATTATTCAAAAGCAACAGCTTTTTTAGGTTAGACTGACCAACGTAAAGCAAACAAAAATCAACAAAACTAAAAATACTTACTATATTTTAATTCAATTCAAACATTGATTGTTACATAATATGTATAAAACAGCTGTGTTGGATCAAAAACTGAACATGATTTTAGGTTAGGCCTACAATTAACCAAGACACGTTTATTTGCAACCAATTGGGCTAATTTAGAATCAGGTTTTTTACAATTCTTCACAATGATCAGTTTTTTTAGATTAGGTATAAGCAAACAAAAGGTTTACTGTATTATCTATAAAGGTTTACAAACTATAAATCTAAATTTGTGTAGTATATTCTTAAGTGGCATAAAACCATTTTGCAATTCGATAACTTAAATCAATGTAATGAAATGGAATAACTACCGTTTAAACTAAATCAAGCAATAGCGAATAGAAGCATTCACTAGTAGTACAATAGATGGCCAAAATCTAAATTAAGTCAAAACAGCGCAATATAAACAACTTATACTTAAAGATCTGTGAAACCGAGTTTTTCTG
>JAGFPH010004599.1:94885-105624 GCA_018207615.1 Philaenus spumarius | reverse complement strand
TAAAATATCTCGTCTTTAAAAATATCTTCCTTGTTATGAAATGCATGCATTTAGAATTGTTCATGGTTTTACAAATGATTCAAAGTTAACTAAAAATGTTTAACTCTAGGATTGATAAACACTGGTTTAAAGCATGATTCATAAAAACCTTCCGAATTTCTAAAATATTTTAAAACAACTTTTACTGGTTGAGGAAAAGTGTTGTTATAAGCTCTCAAGAGATATTTGTAGTTTGACTTCAACAATTTTTTTAACACATTTAAATAAAATATACGATACAATTTTGGCTGATGTATTCACAAAACATGAATTGGATATTTTGACAAATGTTTTAACTGTATATTCCAGATTAGGCAACTTCAAAGTGATAATTATAAGATAGAGAAATTAATTAAAATTTTATAAGGGTAGTTAACCAATTTTACGCTTTAGTCGCAAGTGACAAAATCTAAGTATTGTTTATTTATCTGTGAATCATTCAAGAGCTAAATGTACTAAATCTTAGCTGTATAGCTTCATAGAAAGTATACTAATGTGCTTGTATTTTTGTTTCATGGGTAGTTTTATTATTTCCACCTGTTATACGCAAGTAATTGAAATGATAATGCATTACTTTTTTATGTATTACTAAAGAAATTAATAAGTCATAAAACAGCTGTCTCGAGCTTCGTAATCTATCTCGAAATTATTTGTAGGCCTATTGTAAAGAAGTACAAGTTATAACATTTTTAAATGTGTGTGGTTTAATTAGCCCATGTATTATTTAAGAGATATTTGTACTAAATTTTAACTCTTTGGTTGAATAAATATGTATCGACGAGAGGTGATTTCAGCATTTTCTGCCATTCATACAGAAAATAATTCCAATCCTGTAAATCGGCTGAGTTATGTGTGTTCGACCAGGGCGTTAGTGAACACATACACGAAAGCAAGTTATAGTGTATATTACATAGACACAAATCTGCGGAAAATGTACATAAAAGAGGAATAGAAATAAGAACATAATTAATAAAAAAAATTATATTAGGAGTATTTTAAAAGCGTTCCATTTGTGTTTATTCAAAAATTCTAATTTTAGTTTGTGGGTTTTGTTTAAGCCAAATAAATGTTATCTACAAAACATCATTAAAGAGATACGTTTATAATAATATATGTATTATGACTTTTTACAATAAACGTTTCGAACAGTGATCACAATAATTTGACAAATACTTCAGTTTGGAAACCGCTCTAGCTAAACCTTCACAGGTTTAATGGGCGAAGTGAGACATTGTTTAAAATTACAATATTTGACCGTATACAAAATCCTACCAAATAAATATTTTTTCTTGGGCTAATTCAAAATTGTTTGAACTAAGTATTGATAATACAATACAATACGCAAAATTAAATTAAAATTAAGAGAGAAATTATTGCAATTAAATAATTCAAAGAAGACATAAATTCCAAATGAAATGATGTACTCATCATAGTAATATATATATTTGTAATGGATGATTGTTTACCCGGACATTCTACCATTATGAAAGAATGTCTATGTTCAATATTAACCTTGTAAGAAATACAAAAAAAATAATATAAGTAAGTAGATTTCAACTAATCATTTATATTCATTAATGGTTTAAAAAAAATTGTTTTTATTAATATTAAATATTGTCTTGTTTGTTGTTTGATTCTACCATATTGTGTAGTGTTGTTATATTGTGTTTTGGTATTTTAATTTTGTTTATATAAATTAGTTGACAAGATCTATACACTGTAACATGTGGCTCTATATTAATAAAGAAATCAAATATTAAATTCATATATACTGTATTTGCAGATAAACGTAATTTTAAATGTTGCTATCTGGGTGTTTTACATTTGCCTTTATAATTTAGTGAATCGTTGATTTACAAAGTTAAAACAACCCCGGTAAGCTTAGAGCACTATCGATATTTAATTTAGATTTGAAAATTAGTAATTAATATTTATAATCAAATTTATAAACTTTATAAAGGAATAATTGAAAACTTATAGGTAACAAATTGTTTTTAATTGCAAAGGGAGGTAATGGTGTATGTAATAGGTTTTATGATACTGTTTGTCATAAAGTCGAGTGTAAAATACTGAATTTCTGGTTCCATGATTTCCATTTGCCTATTGATGTGCAATAACTTATTTATATCTGCATACGTTAATTAGTAATAACTTCCAGATCAATTGTGTTATGGTATTTATGTTTCTATATTAATTTATAAGTATTATTATAGCATGCCTAGGATTAATGAGATTACATTTACGCTACTATAAAAGCTAGAGCTAGAGTTGATTTTATATAAACTTTGTTATTTTTGCATAAAATAACGAAATATTGGGTTTCAAATACAAAAACTTACATCATAGGCCTATTCACAAATATGAAAACATGAATAGCGTGCAAATATTTGTATATATATACCATTGGAGGATAAATTAAAGGAATTCTTTACAGTACTGAATAAAATGTGAGGTGTCTCTGAGTAAATTACAAGATAATCTTCAAATGTATTGTGTTTTCCTTCTATTGTCAGGAAATTATTTAAACAGATTTAAACACCAGTGTATAACGCACCATGATATAAAGTGTTAACTTTTGCAGTGTATATAGTAGTGATTTTCTTCATCAGTTATTTATAGTAATATCATGTTATACATTTACCACATAATACAATACTGACATTTAAATAATATCTTATTAAACGAGCAATCTATTTATATAAAAGTGAAATACCACTCACTCACTCACTCATCACGATTTCTCAAAAACTACAGAACAGATTGAAATTAAATTTGGTATGTAGCTTCCTCTAGGGTCATAGGCTCTCGCTAAGAAAGGGTTTAAAAACATTCTAAATTTTAGGGAGGTTTGGGGGGGGGGTTGTCAAAGTTATTAAATCTCGATTTTTTCAAAACTACCGAACGGGTTGGAATGAAATTTGGTATGTAGCTTCCTCTAGGGCCATAGGTGCTCACTAAGAAAATGTATGAAAAATTTCGAAATTTTAGGAGGGGTTTGGGGGATCATAATTTCAGATCTTTTATTATTATGACAATAGTGCTTTTATTATTTAAGATCTATATATATTAAAGCCAAATATCACTCACTGACTGAACACTTAAAAAGAATACAATTACGTTAAAAAGACTGAAAATACCAACCACCACGGTCAACGCCGCACGGGTCAGCTAGTTTTCGTATATTTGTATATTTATAAATTTATTTCGGGGATCTAGCTAACGTTTCTAGCTATTTTGATGAAAGCGCTAGGTCTTATGTCTGCAAAAATGCGCATACAATTTTAACTCTGAACTTCTTTTTAAACCACCTTTCATCTCACTTAGAAGGCGAATAGATACAACTTTTTTTTATACCACTTTTAAAGTCACTAAGTATTCGAATAGATACATTATAGATACAATCCAGATGTTAAAAATACTGAGCGATTCTCGGTCACCCAGGTACATACGAGCCAAAGATTAGCTAGTTTTGGCTAACTGCAAACGAAGCGAAGCTTCCAGGTTCACAGCCCCTAGTACTAATATTTATATTGAAACTAACAGTACAATTTAAAAGCTAAAAAATATTTAAAACACGATTAAAAATGGTAACAAAATATAGCTACTGTATAAAAAACCTTTTATTGAATATGCGTTTCAAGTTTATACAAATGTTTACTGTTCAAAAATAAAATAACAGTTGATTATAATTTAAAATACAGATAAATTGAAAGATTAGACTTAAAACCAAAGGGAAAACATACTTCGACATAAGCGAAGTAAAAAGATTTTAAAAGGGCAACACCAAGCAAGCGTCTGAAATAACACCAAGCTAATCATTTTTACCTGTGTTTAATTATCTTTATATTCTTTATTGATTAAATTCCGTTTAAAATTGTACTTAATTAAAAATTTAGCTACATTTAATTTCAAATCATTTGCTACAAACAATCATTTGGAAATGTAGTGTTTGTACATTGCTAATATTAGCAATATAATTGTGAAATTAAAAACGAATAAAATTAAGTATTCCGGGACTCCTTAGTAACTCAGCGACATATCTTGAAATACAGTAAAAAACAAAAAACAAAAAAAAAACAGATGGTTTACTTTAAATAAATGGAGAATGTTTCCTTAGGCAATAGAAACACTTGTCAATATCAGTGCCGAATTAAATAAAAGTAAACAAAAGCTCTTTGGTTAGAATTGCGTTTTATAGCAGATTAATTCCATTGTGAGGGTTTCCGTTCAGCGGGAGTTTATCTACAAAAACATTTGTTTTAGTACAAAAGTGCATGGAGACAATTATACAAAGTGTATATTTAAATTTTTATTGAAAGGCACAATTTTAACAATATTTAAAAAAATATTTATTACTTAAACCTTTGCCAATAGATCTCAAACTTAGTCCAGTAAATATTAGTCTATTCTCACCATTCTAGTTTACAGACAATTAAAAACCTAACCAAAACTATACAAATTTCTCAAAAACTATTACATTGTACCACTTACATAAATAAAGTTATTACAGCTAATTGTATGATTATAGGCCTAATAAATTTATATTATATCATTTTTATAAAAAGTTAATTCGTCTTTCAAGAGTGTCACTGTTTAGAATGCTTCAAATGTAACAAGTAGTTTAGGTCAAATCTAGTTACTGAATCAAAACAATAACAAATGGAAAAATTATATGTTTATTGACAGTTATAAGGCTAATACTAACAAATTAGTGGTACAAAAGTTATTATTCGCCCAATACCATTTACGAAAAATACTAAAAAATACTTTGTACTTTTAATTTATTTTTATGATTCGTGTTCGCCTATATTTATGTTTTCAATTGCAATGTTTTAATATATGGCAATTGCAGCAATCTACAATCAACCAACATTTATTTCACAATGAATAATATACCCACAGAAACCCCGTAGTTGTACATATTCCAATTCACCCTGTTACAATTCTGTTACAGTAGTTCTTTTATAATATAAATATACATGAATTTTCTAAAAAAAAATTTTGTAAAAAAAATATGAAAATCTATTGGAAGATTGTGTTCAATGTTTGCAAAGCCTTTTCTGTCTTAGAAATAGAAGTGCTAAGGGTTATTGTTTTATATTGGGAAGTTGAATATATTTTGAGATTCTGCATTACTTTGTGTGTTATTGTATAAAAAAAAATGTACCTTGCCAGTTAAGGGTAAATAAACGTGATAAATTATATTTTATTGTATTTTTGTTATTTAAAATAAAATCTAATTTATCCCTTTAACATTTGCAAGTAAGAAAGTTTTTAATACTAAATATAGCAATATTAATAATGTATTTATTGACCGAGCGAGCGAGGTCTCCGTTTTAGCTTGACCGTTCGGCATTTCGTCTGTGTGTCTCACGATTACTGCAAATGCCAAGACCGATTGTCATGATTTTTTGCATGTTCCTTATTCCTAGGTCGAGCCATGTCTATATATGGTATCTTCCATTTTTCATTTTTAACCCCTTAAATAAAATAAAAATGGCGGCCGAACCGTTTCTCTCAGTGTAAGCTTTTTTAAAAGAAAATTTTTGGCTTAACCGTAACTCGAATTTAAAAACTAATAATTTGCTTGCAGCAAATTTAATGTTCTACAAAATTGTATTCTTGATGTTTTTTCGTATGTTTTTTCGGTAAGCTTACAAAATGGCCGCAAACTTAAAATTTGTTAAAAATCGTCAAAGTTTTTGTATTTTAACCATGTTTTTATACGTTTATTCTTTAGATATCTTCATAAAACGTTAAAATTTTATGGTGAGGGAGAGAGAGAGCGCTTCCTGCTGTCTTGCTCTTTCCTGCGCTACATCAGTGTGGCCGCTGTGACTGTGAGTGAGTTGTTTAGGGGGAGCCGAGACAAGGAGGCCGATTGGCGTTGCCTCGCATTTACTGAGTTGTAGTCTTTTACCAGCTACATTATCTTATTAATTTTGTTTCTTTGTTGCACGATACAGTATTTAGAGTCGAACACGAATAAATTTCAAAATAATTTTCACTGGCTAAACCTTCTACTTTAATACTGGCACACTATTTTTAACGTAAGCTCAAAACCACATTTCTTATTTCAACGAGATAGGTCTACTGTTCACAGAACTACTAGTAATCAGATTTAACAACAAACGTAAAAACTACAATTTTGAATACTAGTATTATAACTGGTTTAAATTCTACAGAAGTTAAAAAAAAACATACAAAATAAAATGCATGACTGATAATGAGTCTATCTGTAAACTTAGTTTGAAATTATTCTTGTTTAACAGTTCTTTGGTTTTCTTAAAATTACAATTATAAAATAATCAGGTAGATTTATTGTCAAATAATAATTACCTAGTTCTCAAATTATATTTGGTAATTGTAGGCCTATTTCAATTGTTTTTGAAATGATCGATGTCTAACCTACTTCTTATGTTGATATTATTGTTTACATAGGTCAACTTAACCGGATCTGCTAGTGCTTATAAAAAATGTCTTTTTTGTTCTATGTTTGTTTAAAGTTTTACAGTTTTATTAAAACGATTTCTTTTTTTGGGTTTATCTTATTCGCACGGTTCAGCTAGTATTTTAATATTTAAAAAGTCAGTAAATAATTAGTTTCACTCTTTAAACGGTTGATTATGAAATTGTTGTATTACAAATTTGTAAATAATCGAATTTTAAAACGACTGCACCGAATATCTTGTGCACCGAGTCGAATATTTTATTTCGTTTTTAGTGAATTTACTTCAAATTCCACGAGGAAAATGAAAAACCAAATAGAGATTATTTCAATTGTTGTTGGAATGTTGTTAGAATGTTGAAGTCCTATGTTATATTGGATTTTCCAGAAATAATCAAAAACAATAGTCAAAAATGTTTTAGGTGTTGAAAATTCTTTTCACTGATGATAACTCAAACTAACGTTTTACGCTATACACACCATACAATGCATGCAACTTAGCTCTCAGGGAGAATTTGATTGATTCGCGGTAGCAATAAACTGAGAAAGTTAGTTGTTTTGTTTAAATCTGTGATTTATTTCTAGAAGAAACCTTAAACACTGTTACTGTAGCAGAAAATGTAGTGGCGTTTGGATGTATTTTTTTTTTTAACAAATCGAAAACCGTGGTCTCTACTAAAAGTGTCTATAATTATTATAGTCAAAAAACTACATGCAATTTACCACAAACAAGTTTGTATTATTTTTTCTAGGAACAACAGTTTGCGAAGTGCAGGTGTTCTAATAATGGCTAAATAAAAAAAAATTATGTTTTTAAGTAAATAATTAATGTTAAATAAGGTGGTTTGAGACTAAATATTAAATTTCCGTGCAACATCTTAGAGCTGTAGGGCTGTAAAATAGGGAGGGGTTAAGTCAGAGAAGGCAGGTGGCCTAATGGAATGAGGTCAAGCGGCTCCCTTAGTTTGTGCGTCCTCCCTCCCATTAATTAACCCGTCTCCTCCTCCCCAACGCATTTCTAATCCATTTTAGTTCTTTTATTGAGTTGGCAAAAGAACTTTACTGTTGTTGTATTTTCAGTTTATTATTTGAGTACTTATATGTAGTCATTAAATAAGATTTCGATAAAAGGTACAGCGGCTTAGAAGTGGTTAGTTGTCTATGAAACGTTGGTGAAAAGGGAATAAGTAGAGTGGTGAATGCAAGTAATATAAGAAAATATGGGAAATCCGAAGGTCTCAAAATGTATATCTGAAAGATGCTTTTCAACGGCACATATTAAACCACGTTTTATTTCAGCTGCAGTTAATTTTGATATCTCGACTGTCTGTAGTGATATAGGGTTTGACGATGAATTTAAAATAAACTGAACGAAAAAATAAAATTTTGAAAAGAATAGTGTTAAATGTTCGATAATTTCATTCACAGAAGCGGAAGGATGAATAGGCAACACCAACATAAGCCGTTTCTTCTCATTTGGGGATCTACTTGCTGCAACATCTACATCGAAAAAAAAGAAGGTTCTCATGAAAAAGGTATTTTTGCTTAATTGGATGTTATATTTAAAGTTACATAGAGTTATTTGACTCGTTGGACGAGTTGATGGAACAAGTTTCGTGAACATTATCTCAGATAAAGACAGGAAAGGAAAAGCAAACACAATTGCGAGGACCACAATATTTTCAGCACAATTTGCACAAGAGAAACCAGTGTGTGTTATCTTAGAGCCGGTAAAAAAAAAATAATGTGGTATTCTTCGAAGTGCATAAACGAACAAGCAAAACTGGAACGAATCTCAATTACCTTAGAAGTTATTGTATCAATAACTTATGCAAATACAGTTTTTAAATTTTGCAATGGGGCAAGCATCTCGTAAACTTAGAAAAGAAAAGGAAATTAAAAAGAATCTGACATCCATACCCATCCCCTTATTGCTATCATTCACCCTATATAATTAGAATCTCCTAAACTACATTCTGACGCTCTGTTAATTTACAGATGTTTGCATAAAAAACTGTTTCCATACACTTGCTGGTTTGGGATTTAGTGAAACTTATAACTAAGTTCTGCAGCTAGAGCTATCAACCATCTACCACACTGAACATTTCAACAGCTAGGGCAATCAACCATCACACTAAACATCCTGCCACAAGTGCAACATTCTGTCAAAATATATTTGACAATTCCGATTTCATTGACTCTACTATTGATTGCTGGAACACTTTTCACAGCATGTGAGTCATTAAATTCACTACCCCAGCGACTACTTGAGCTCAAATTCACTTTTCGCTATTTGAAGAGGTCGGAGGCATAAATCGGAGCCCTGTAACACAAAAGTAGGCAGTTTAGGCATTATGAAACTTTAAACGTATTAAAATTGGACAAGCAGAGAAGAGTACTGTTCTTGAGTTGAACATACTCATTCTCAATTCAGCAGACATAGTTACACCTAAAATATACTAAGGATGTGTAGTAAGTAGATAATATTAGTGCAGCCCTCTCCAGTAGTGCCAGAACGATAGCTATTTGTATAGTTTCAGTAACATATTAAATATGTTAAATAAATCAATTTTATGCAGTGACAGTGAAAAAATTCAGTAACTTTTTATCCATTGATGAAATGTGCATTCAGTAACCAGAAGGAATGCACATTTCATAAAAATGTATGTTATTTACTTTTTGTTTGTTTGCCTTACTGGAATGGGTATAGGTATTTATGAAATGTATGTTACTTAAAAAAAAAACCAATAATAATGACATACTTTTCAAAAATATTTTATTTATAAATTAACTCATTACAGTTGCCTACTTTTAATTGACCTGGGAGTAAGGGCAACTTGTGTCATTTCCAACCTTCCATCTGGTTGTATTTAAATTTATAACTTATTGGAGTTATAATATCATGTCTAGTTTGCTCATTTTCTTATTCAAATTATAAGGATGAATTGACCTTTTGTTTTCATGTTTTGTATTTAGATTATTTGTGACAAGTTTCTAGTTTATGACAGTATTATATTCCTAGGTATTGAAACTAATTCAATTCAACCATTCATTTTGTAATATAGTTTAGAACAGTTTAGTTGCAACTTAGATCGTTTATTAGATGTCTTAAATTTCGGTAAATTATATGCTTAAAAAACACGTTTGGTAACCTCTTTTAACTCATCATCACTCTGCAACGTACATAAACCAATTATTACTGAATGCTCTGATTTTTTTTTCTGTATATGTCAGAAAAATACTGCGTGGCTGAAAATTTTTAATTGTATACTTTTGTAGTTCGAACATTTTCCATAAAACAAAGACATACTCTAATCTATAAAACATGGAAATATTTGAAACAGTATTTAACGGCCGACATTTGATTCGTACTCGAATTTAAAGCTAAATTCGATTGTTGCCTTAGCAACATCATACGAAAAATAAAAACTTAATAGCTCAAATTGTTGTCATTGTTTTGATTTATGAAGCAAAAGCATAAAAACTCCAGGTTAAGATTAAAAATAAAATAATATAAGTAAATATAATCAAAAGTCAATCACGTTTTTAATTACAACTAGAGTTTAAATTGAATACCGACTGTAATGCAGATATTAGGTTTAATTTTTTTAAACATTTGGTTCCATTCGATAGTAAATTTTATTTATTGTATATACAAAAAAAGTAAAACAAACTCTAGTAAAAATATTGTTTTGTTATAAATGTAAATTTGAAACCCAAATCGATTGTTAAAAATTCATAACATTAACAAGAAACAATTTGACGCAAAAATAGCTATACTGAGAGAAACGCAACCTTAATGTGAAGACTAAACCCATATTATCAACCCAAATCGTTAAAAAAAATCACATATCTATATATATAAAAGCCAAAACCCAATGACTCACTGACTCACTCATCACGATTTCTCATAAACTACCAAACGGATCGGAATGAAATTTGGTATGTAGCTTCCTCTTGGGCCATAGGTGCTCACTAAGAAAGGGTTTGAAAACATTCAAAATTTTAGGGGGGTTTTGGGGTGACCAAAGTTATTAAAAAATAACTTCTTCAAAACTACCAAATGGATTTGAATGAAATTTGGTATGTAGCTTCCGCTACGGCCATAGGTGCTCACGAAGAAAGTGTTTAAACAAATTCGAAATTTTAGGGGGAGGGTTTGGGGGGATCAAAGTTATTAAAAAACGACTTCTTCAAAACTACCTAATGGATTGGAATGAAATTTGGTATGTAGCTTCCTCTAGGGCCATAG
>JAGFPH010004599.1:71984-92678 GCA_018207615.1 Philaenus spumarius | reverse complement strand
TCATAAATATGCCTAGCTAGAATATACTCAATAAGACTGTATAAATTGTAGTTTAGCAATTGTAGCTTGATTAAAATCATAAACAAACAAAGTAAATATGTAGTTAAGTGTGCTTGTTACAATGAAAAGGAAGATTTAAAAGGTTCAATTAACAGAACACTCAGAGATATGTGTAACAACTTGCTCAACAAGGCAAATTTTACTCTTAAAAATAATAAGCAAGGCATTATCTATACATAAAAAAGCGAAATACCACTCACTCACTCACTCACTCACTCACTCACTCATCACGATTTCTCAAAAACTACCGAACGGATTGAAATGAAATTTAGTATGTACCTTCCTCTAGGGCCATAAGTGATCAAAGGTTTTTCAAAAATTGAAAATTTTAGGGGGTTTGGGGGGTAAAAATTACTAAACCACGATTTCTCCAAAATTACCGAACAGATTGTAATGAAATTTGGTATGTAGCTTCCTCTAGGGCTATAGGCGCTCGCTAAGAAAGGGTTTCAAAAAATTCGAAATTTTAGGGGGGTTTTGGGGGGGGGATCAAAGTTATTAAATCACGATTTCTTCAAAACTAACGAATGAATTGGAATGAAATTCGGTATGTAGCTTCATCTAGGGCCATAGGTTCTCTCTAAGAAAGGGTATGAAAAATTTCGAAATTTTAGGAGGGGTTTGGGGGGATCAAAGTCACTAAAATCATAATTTCAGATCTTTTATAAATATGACAATAGTGCTTTTATTATTTAAGATCTATATATATATATAAAAGATAAATACCACTCACTGACTGAACACTTAAAAAGCATACAATTACGTTAAAAAGACTGTAAATACCAACCACCACGGGCAAGGCCATACGGGTCAGCTAGTATTGGATATAATTAAACCATTTAAAAACTGTATACATACATAATCTGTGTTCTGTGTTTAAAGGAAACATCTGAGCAACAAGAACTCGGTTAATAATTAATTGTCGAAAGACTCGTAGTTAAAACCACAAAAAGTTGAATATTGTGTAGGTATGTAACTTTTATATAAAGCAACTACTATTATAAGTTGAAATATAAACATTGAAAAATATGAAAAACAATATTGTAATAAATGAACTATATAACCGCCATCCAAATCATTTTAGTTTTTAGAAAAAAATTTCTTTTCAGTTCAACGGTCTACATTTGTTTAAAATGTTCGAACTAGAACTGTCGTGACATAAGTACGCACACAAAAAAAGTTGAAAAATTAAGGAATTATACGAAGCAATATTACTCGCATAAAAAATACATGTACTATGACCACCTGACCCAATAAAAATAATAAAATTGTGTTACATACCAAGATGAATGCCCATTTCATGGCAAACTGTAGTTCTTTATAAGAAAAGGAGATCCTTACAGTGGTTATATAACTTTAAAAAACAATATTTAATTGTTTTAGTATATTTTTAACTTCTTTGGAACACCATTATTTAGAGTGTGTTTCTTGTTCTCATTTAAAATGGTAATTGAAATTTCATAATAAATTTGTGCATTTAGTTTCTGAAAGACAATTTTATGTTTTCGACAGTATTAAATTATGTCATATAATGTTGAATTTATTTTCTTAATATAATTCAATAGAGCTTAGTTGGTTTTTATTGCAACATATATCTTGTACTATATATAATGTGTTGTACTTGATTACTAACTAATTAATTCTAAACCATTGTCTCTCCCAACCAGATTACTGTTAGATTAATTAATTGTCATATTCACCAATTACTGAAGGTAATCAATCAGTATTCGATATAATATATATATCGAGTCCAAAGTACGTAAACTACGAAGTTTACTGGTATACACATTATTTTAAAACATACCTTATTGATTAATTTGTGAGGAAATCAAATAAATAAATTTTATACTCTACACTTTAAAATGACTGCTTATGTATGCTTTCTTTATTAATAATAAATTCTACGTATGTGTCCTAGATGTCAGTATCGGTTTATAGTTTGTTTTTCATTTACTCTATGCACTCGGATCAGGAAAAACCTACTTTCATTGAACAACCATAAACTAGTTTTAATAAAACTAATATATTGTAATTCTTAGAAAGGGGAGTATTTGTAAAATATTGAAAATTATTTGAATTTAAGATATAGGAAACAAGATGTTCTTCACATGTAAAATCAACGAAAACTAGATTATGTTTTATTTTGAATAAAGTAAAGAATAATCAATAAATGTTTTTACTGGCCATCATTTGATAGCAATGTAGTTTTACAATACCATCTTTTTGGTATTAAGAGAGTTAACAAATTTGTCTCATAATATTTTAGCGAAGGAGATATTTTTTTCTCTGATTTAACTTTACATATTTAAAATGACTACTATATACATATATTTTTTAAAATTGTAAACTATAAATTCACAGTATGGTTCTAAGCAAACTACTTCAAGTAAATGTATGAGTAAAAAGTAGGAACTATACTTGCACTTACATCCATGTGTAGTCCACAGTATATTAAAAATTAACTACACTAATGTATACATGAAATATTACAATTTCATTAAAATAAGAATAATAACTGTAATCGTATAAAACATTGTAAACAAATATAATCTAACAATCTTTTATAGGTAAAATGTTTCAAATAATATTCTATTACTTTTTCTGATAAAGTTTTTTTTTTTTGGCTATAAGGTATTACTAAAATATTTATGTTTTCAAAATAATATTATCGTATCAGAAAGTATTTAAATAATAAATCGCTTTCTCCGTGTTATTTATATTTAGGCCAGTTTCCCCTATTTTATATCTCTTCCTATTTATAACATGTTATGTGACAATATTATATATACACTAGTAGTTCTGTGAACAGTAGACAAATGTGGTTGAAATAACAAATGTGGTTTTGAGCTTAGGTTAAAAATAGTGTGTCAGTAAGGAAGTAAGCACAAGGTTTATCCAGTGAAACATTATTTACAATTCACGCGATTCCAGGATTTATAGTTCTCGTTTTTATTTCTTTTCTTGAGCTTTAACTGCTAAATATTTTCTTTTAAGGGCATTGTGCTTTATTTAGGTTAATAATGCGTAAGATAGCTAAAAATATCGCGTTATAGAGGGACAACATACAATTAAATATTTACATACTTAAATAACTCAAACTTAACAATGTATCATAAGTTAACTTAAGTTCCATATCATATTCCAATATTAGAAATAATGAAAACAAACGATGTTAAAACGTCGTGATAGTTATCTCAACACATGTACCAACACTTCCCACGGTGTGCTACGGTCATTTTTTGTATGTCCTTTATCGCCGCGAGGTTTCATTTGTTTCATCTCATTTTGTAATTCAAGTAAAGCTAAGTCAAATACTTTTATGAAATTTACAATTATAATTTACACGTATGCAGTTCAATTCTTTAATTTGTCCTCTACACTTTCTTATAATAATATGTCATTTTTGGGCAAATGATATATTCCTGAATTACTATTCAAAACAGGCCTAGTTTTGTTAGCAGTCTTGTAGTAGGAACATAAAAACTGGTGTTTTCAAAATAATAAATTTGAAATTGATAAATATTTTTATACAATTCTATTTAGAACTAAATTACTAAACTTTTTTACATTTATGAAAAAAAATACAATAATTTTTACTACTTTTTATGTAGGCCTAAAGTTAAACGTTTTCCTTTCGTTACTGAACGTGATTGTTTCTTGAGCTAATATTTTTTTTAATTTTACTTCAATAATTTTTTTTACTGGCATGTATGAATTCTTTAAACCTTTATCTACAAAAAAGCTATGGAACACGTTTGAATTGGTTTAGAATAAACGTATAAAAACATGGTTGAAATACAAAAACTTGGACGATTTTTAACAAATTCGTAGTTTACGGCCATTTTGTGAGCTTACCGTTAGAGATACGGAAAAAATCAAGAATACAATTTTGTTTAAAATTTAATTTGCTTTTGGTAAAACTTTATTAGTTTTTAAATTCGACTTACGGTTAAGCCACAAACTGGCTTTGGAAAAAAGCTTACACTGAGAGAAACGGTCCGGCCGCCATTTTTATTTTATTTAAGGGGTTAAAAATGAAAAATGGAAAAAACCGTATATATAAATGGTTCGGCCTAGGAATAAGGAACAATCATGCAAAAATCATCACAATCGGTCAAGGCGTTGCACAGTGTGATATTTGTTGGATCTAGGAGGACAAAATTCATATATGATAATATTGATTATTATTTGATTAGTTTCATTCAAATAAGTGTTCTTAAAGATAATAGAATGTGGAACGTGGTAATTTGGTTGATTTAATGCACGAGTACGGCATATCTATATATATAAAAATGAATTGCTGTTCGTTAGTCTCGCTAAAACTCGAGAACGGCTGGACCGATTTGGCCATTTTTGGTTTTAAAACATTTGTAGTATTTCATAGAAGGTTTGTACGTAAAGAAAAGTTTGAAAAGTTTCCCGAAAAAGTTTCAAATTTGGAAGAAACTGAACAGCATTTATTGTATGAACTCAAAACCATAGCTCACAAAAACAGCTGTTCGTATAAAAAGCTTATGTTTGTTTACATGTATTACCATAGCAACATTACTTAGCAAATTTATAATCACTTTAATACTCTTCAAAACCAACAGCTTTTTAAGCTTAGATTGAAAAACTATAAACAAACACAAATAAAAATGCTTACAAAATTATACAGTAGTTTACAGGAATACAATTTTCAGTGCTTTCCTAAATAGCGTAGACTTTTTTTCACGACCACAGTAGTAGGATACGCACAGGTATTCAACGAACACTTAAAAAGAATTACAATTACGTCAAAAAGACAGAAAATACCAACAACCACGGGCAACGCCGTACGGGTCAGCTAGTAATAGTATAAATATGCCGTTTTTTTTTAATGAGCGATGATTAAATAAGAGCCAAACCTTTTAATTACAAAACTGTAGATACTTCAGTAGCTATTCTATTTTTTATTTTATATAACTATACTAAACTTAAACGTTTCAAACGAAAAATAATTTGTTGATACGGTTTAGTATTTTATAAGACTTGATACTTGTAAAACAATGCATGACTTAAAAAATACTAAATTACAAAATAATTAAGGACATTTTAAAACACACTGGAATTTTTAACCCTAGAAAATTTATAACAAACTATAACGACTTACGGTTAAGCCACAAACTGGCTTTGGAAAAAGCTTACACTGAGAGAAACGGTCCGGCTGCCATTTTTATTTTATTTAAGGGGTTAAAAATGAAAAATGGAAAAAAACCTTATCCATACATGGCTCGGCCTAGGAATAAGGAACATTCATGCAAAAAATCATCAAAATCGGTCAAGGCGTTTGGCCGTAATCGTGAGACAGACACACAGACATACAGACACACAGACGAAATGCCGAACGGTCGAGTTAAAACGGAGACCTCGCTTACGCTCGGTCAACTAGCTGACCCGTGCAAATATTTCGAAAGTTAGGTGTGGCCTACTTACCTGATTTAATACATAAGTACAGAGTGTTTCAAAAAGCACTTTAAAACTTTGAAAAATCATATGAATTTATTCAGAGAACCTACATAGGTGATTGTAGTGTCAATTTGTGACAATTGTTTTGGTTTTTGTGACGCAAAGTATAGAATGCCTAGTCATTAAACTCTTATGGGTATTTGAATTATTAATTATTTCCCATTATATTTCTTGATTTTAGTAATTACAGTTCTTTTTTTTAGATTTTTTTGACATGTAAGTTCAAATTTAAAATAGTCTCTAATGAATTCCATTTTATGTAGAAATGTTAATAGATCTGCAGCTAATTTTACTATTGGTACGTTACTACATACATTCTATGCTATTATTTAGTCTCAATAATCCACACTCTTTATTAGTAGGCATTTTAGCAGTTGACGTAAATTGCTTTTAAATCTGACTTTGAAGTGGCCGTGGAAGAACGTATTTATTTTCAAATTACCTTTTCTTTTGAGGCAAAATAAATATCAGTTAATCTAATTAACCATATGCTAAGGGATATTTTAACTTATTAATACTGAATATTGGAAATATACAGTACATTCCCCAAGAGGTAGAAATACGACAAGTTTTATTATCACAAGTTTTATTTGGTGACTTTAATCACCAATTTTCTTACTAAAACTAGTTTTACTGTCACTGTTGGAATTTTGTTATCGGTGAAGACTTTATTTGATGGTCTTAGATTATTTTTCATCAATGTAAAAATTTTGCAGACATTTCCCTAGATATGGTGGTTCCATATATTTCTAGAATGTTATTGATTTTGTTTTCTCATCAAGTATATAATTTCTTAGTTATTTCTTCCAATTTAAGTACTTGCCTATGGATTCCTGATGTTGGGGGTAAGTAGTGTAAATCACTTCGTCTTTACCTAATGAAATGTTCCTGATTTTAAAACATTGATGTTTAGTGTCAATAATTTATCTTTTCTGTGACTGGCTTTAATGATGTTTCGGAAAACACTGTTTACCGTTTCTCGTCTCCAATGATTCATATATATATTCTAACACTATATTTTAAATGACACAATATTGTTTAGATGGCAGTGGGATTGGCTTTATTCAGTAAGATGGTCCTCTATAAAGAGAGAAGTGTACTGTACACCTCTTTTGTGCATTTCTCTTATAGATCCACGGCTTAGGATTGTCATCTTAGTAATTGTACCTTCCTGTAACTTCTTCAGCGAATCTTTAAGTCTTTTGGTTCCAACGAGGAATTCGTGTAATTTAAGTGTATACATCTACTAATCAATTTTATTAGTGTCATTGGGTAAGTTTCTTCAGTTTGGAGATAAATCTTCAGAAAGCCAGTGAAAACCACTCAAACATAACAACACAACATTTCAAAATTACTTGTATTTGTTGGATTGAAACAATGATTTTTTACGTTTAAAGACACTTAAACGAACATGATACCCTACGGAACTAATACTTACTGATCAATACCATATACGGCCACTATACCAATAGGCGTGTACTCTTGCATTGTTTTCAATCATATAAATTTGTATATTGATTCCCGAGTTATTTTTGCTTAGTTGGAACTCCATTTTGAAAGTATTCGTCTTTTATATAACCCAACATCAATTAATTATGGGTACAGTTTAACGTTTTTACAAGTTTTGAGTAATAATTTTACATAAAAAAATCGTTAAAAAAGACTAACAGACTTCCTTAGGTGAAATATTTTGCAAATTAAGGAATCATATTGTATTCAAATTGATTTGCATTCTATTGCGTTCAACGTATTCTTTTCTACTATTAATATATCAAATATAATGTTTTATATCTAGTATTAGTTATTAAACGAGCCTATTATTCCTCTAAAACAAGATTAAAATAATCGTGATGATAAGTGGCATGATTCCACTTTGAATAGTTGTCTGTAATTTGTTTTCATATCAATTTCACAAGAAATACTACTTTGACGGCTACAGATAATGCAAATATGAAATAATATAAAAGTAATCCAAGTAAATATTGAAAACGGCAAAATATTGTAAAAGCTTCCCGATGATGAAAAACTAACACCTCACGGAATTGAAAGACTAGACCATTGTTTACCATAGTGGATTAGAAATTCATTCACAGATAATCCTAGCGCGAGATATTCGAGTCCAATCTGTGATTTCACATTATTGATTTAGTCTGTGTTATTCGAACCCATTATACTTCACTGCATACAGACAATTCAATTAATATTAATACGCAAGTAGGAACCAATTATTTGTCTGGGTTATACAGGAAATAGAAGAATTGTTTTATGTATTAATGCTCTAGTCATTTGTATTTTTTAACACTACAATTTAATTGACTTATACTCTTGTACTTTTGTTTTTGACCAATAAACTTTAGATTTAGTGAGATTCGATTCGATAAAGATGGAACTACATCACACAAAAGGAGAGGTGTGATACATATTTTATACCATTTAGGATTTGTACCATATGCCTTTTAAGATTGACAGCTTAGTCATTGTATCTTTTCTCATCTTATTCTGAATCTGTATCCGTATTCTTTCTCACATTATTATTTGTTAATAATTATATTCGTTCAATTTTATTATCATAGATGTTTCTGAGATTTTCCACCATTTTGATAAATCACTACGTGACGTTTTGTTAATGCGAATCAAATCCCATATCAAGGAAGTAAAATCTACGGTAACATGAACCTAGAAATCTAGACCTATATTAAAGAAAATAATGTAAACCATACCACATACCTTAAACAACTGGGTGTACATCTCAGAGCTGAAACTGAGAAGTCAAAAATCAATGGTAACAAACACATACACACACCTGACTGCGACCACACGTTGGCAGACCAGGGCGGTTAGATTAACAACTGGTCTTGTGGTAAGGTAGGGGCAAATTATTATAGGTAGGCCTGTTACTAATTTCGTTTAGTTGTCTAGCTCATGAACTAGTTAAAAAACGACGTGACTTTATCGTATCAGTGTTCTTCCTCTAATATTTTCAGTTATTTGCCTTTTGGTTCAACAGTTTGCAGACAAAGTTGAACAGAAAGTAAAAGTTAACGTATATGACATGTTTACCTTATTTGCAGCTCATTGATTGAATGAAACCCTGAACCAAAAATAGAAGGAAACACAATAGCAGAATAATTTAATGAACAGTTATGTTTAACTTGTATGACTATGTCATTGAAATGTGCATAAGGGGAACTTTTCATTTAATTGTTCTGTTATTGTTCCTTCTATTTGTGGTTCCACGTTTCATTCAATCATTGTGAATTTGTCGCACAGTGCTCTTCAACCTTTGTATTTGCAGCTGTTGAAATACACAGGAATACGGATAATGCGTTAAATGTACAACTATATTTTTATTTTTGACTTTGAGTAAGGTCCTTCAGATTTCAAACAAATTTTTATAATGTCTTTAAAAACCTCTAAAACATTAAATAAATAATGTTAAAATTGTATTTATTTGCACAATTTCAACAATTAATATTTTTACGTCTAAAGATCCTTAAAACAAATATCATTCCTTACTTGTCAATTCCATACAACGTTACTATTAAAGTAACCTCATACAAACTGTGTTGTTTTTAAATAATAATATAATAAATTGGATATTACTTCAGTAAATTATGGATATTTTTAAGGTAGTATATAATGTAATAATGATATTAAATCCTGAAACTCTACTCCAATTTGATAATATTCGTTCTGTACATAACGATGGGCACCGATTAATTACAAGTTTTGAGTAAAAATTTTATATTTTATTACTAAAACTGATAAAATTAATTAAGTGAAATATTTTAAAAATTAAGAAAAACATAATTATTACTAAGTAATTACTTCATTTTGAGATGATGCTGCAGAACAATTTTCAATTAAATATAGTTTATTCTACAAATAAAAGAGCACTGTGGCGACAAAATCACACTGACTAAATAAAAACCCCGAACCAAAAAACAAGGAACAAAACCAATAACTAAACAACTAAATTGTAAGTTATTTTTAATGCGTTGCCCTTATGTACATTTCGATGACATGGTCATCATCCTCAGAGGGTTTTAACACTATTTCACTCTTATATAGTTTCGAAAATATAAAGGTTTCTGTAAACCCTTGCAATTGGACAGTTTTCAACCAATAAAACGGCACATTTTAGATTCAATATATCTTTTACAATTCCAAATATTTTTATAGATATGTTTATATCTATTTGCAGAGAAAAGTTCAATCTTCCAATTCGTGTAAAGGAAATGACATTTACTCTAATGGTTTAGTCGTACAGTCCTGGGACATATAGACAAGTAGGAAATTCAAAACTCGTCTTTCTCACGCTTTGGAAGTGACAGTTGCAACGGCTTTTTACACGTTATCTTGTATAGGTTTTGTGCGCGAGCGGGTTCATTTATATCTTATTTTGTGATTTAAGTAAGGCTAATTTAAATTATTTTATTAATCAATAACTTAAAAGAATACAGTTCAATTCTTTTATTTATTTTCTACACTTTGTTATAATAATATTTCATTTTGGGGCAAAGTACTATTCAAACTAGACGTAGTTTTGTTAGCAGTCTTGTAGTAGGAATATAAAAACTGATGTTAAAAAAAAAAGTTTGGAATTGATATTATATTTTTATATAGGTGTATTTAGAACTAAATTACAAAACTTTAGAAAATTTTTAAAACAATTACAAAAAATGTTTATTACATTTTTTATTTAGGCCTGAAGTTGAACTTTTCCTTCAGTTACTGAAAATTTTTTTGTTTCTTGAGCTAATAACTTTGTAAATTTTACATCAATAAATTTTTACTGGCATATATGTAATGTCTTTGAACCTTTCTCTACAAAAAAGCTATGGAACACTTTTTATTTTAGCTATATTTGTTGAATTTTTGAATAAAAAACGGTTGCAAACGCCAAAAATCCATTTTAGTTAACATTACCGATTGTAGATGTAGTTGGGTTCTATTGTATTTAACGTATTCTTTACTACTATTAAATTATCGAGTTAGTAAAATATTTTTTTTTTTAATTCGTGGTGTTAAGTGGCATGATTATACTTTTAATCATGGTCAGTCAATTCAATTTTTAATTTTAATTCACACTTTAACTCATTTTTGGCTGTAAAGAAAGTTGTGTTTATATTCACTGTCACAGTTATGTACGGCTACAGGTAATAATATTATGAAATAATGAAAAAAATCCAATTGAATATTAAAAACATGGACATTTTTAAAAGCTTTAAGATAGTAAAAAAGTAACACCTCACGGAGTTGAAGGCTAGACCATTGTTTACGCATGATTACACTTTTAATCGTAGTCAGTCAATAAACATTGTAATCTTGATTCACATTTGAACACATTGTGGGCTGTATAGAAATTAGTTTCTATATTCACTGTCCAATTTGTACTAGTTTAAGGGTTACATGTGATTAAATTATGAAATAATGAAAAATCCAAGTGAATGTTAAAAACATGGAATTTTTTTAAAAGCTTCCCGATGAAGAAAAAATACACGTCACGGGATTGAATACTAGACCACAGTTAACATAGTGGATTAGAAATCTATTTACAGATAATTCTTGAGCGAAATATTTGAGTCCAATCTGTGATTTCACATAATTGATTTAGTCTCTGTTGTTCAAACCCATTACACTACTTCACTGTGCACAGATATTTTAATTAATATTAATACACTTTGAAGTGGGAACCAATGATTAGCCTGGATTAAACATGAAGTAAAAGCATGTTTACTAATTTCTGCGCTAAAATAAACGTCTTTAATATAATCAATTAAGGCTAACGGGGTCGAAGCGCAGGGAACGTAGGCTGGAACCTGCGCAATTACGGATCAAACTTTATCAAACTAACCACTACTCAAAGTCACTCTCCAGTTTGTATTTATGTATGCGCTACACAACCCAGTTCAAATACGTTTACAACCTTCCTAATCCACTCCTGGAGGGATGAAAGTTTGGTTCCAACCTGTAAAGACCCCATTATAAGTTGAACATGCCATACAGGTAAAATGTACTCTCATACTTGTATCATATCGTTAGAACAGTTAGTTCAAGAGCTTTTCTTAGTGATGATTTAACCCTCCAAGTGCTGAGCAGATCATTCTTTAGTTCTAAGCATTTTTAGGGAACCGCGCAAACATATTTTGAACAATTCATAATAAATACAAATTTAGATTTATCAATGTGTTCAAAATAGATCAGATAATAATGTAGTAATAGTTTTATTTATTTACCACTATCTAGTAGAAGAATAATGCATGATAAATCACAATGAAAAAAGAAATTTTACTAAAATGTTGATTTTTAGAGGCTGTTCACATTCACTAAATTCACTGAATTACAATTTCAAGATATACAAAATGTTTTAACTTTTATAACAAACATAAATGCATACAACAATGGACACTTTGAAGAAGAAAAAATACACTTACAGGAAAAAATATCTAAGCATGTCACATGTTACAATTAGGTTAGAGCTAGTTAACACAAACGTAATCAAACATTTTCAAACCACAGCTTACAGCTGACAATATTGTCGTCTGCTACATTTGTTTTTTTGCAACGAAGGCAAACTAACATGGCCTTCTAGGTAGAGAATTCAATTTATTTTCATTCTGTGTAAAGTACAAGTTTGTCCGATAACTATTAGTTTCGATATATCGATTTTACGAATCGTCTCAATATTGTACTCTACTACAATTAATTGTTTTTCTCCAAATAATGCAAACTAACATTGCCTACTAGATAGAAAATTTAATTTACTTTCATTCTATGTGAAGTGCAAGTTTGTCCGATAACTATTAGCTTGGATATATCGATTTTACGAATCGTCTCAATAATTTCGTCTACTACAATTGTTTTTCTGCAACGAATGCAAACTAACATTGCCTACTAGATAGAGAAATCAATTTACCTCCAATCTATGTGAAGTGCAAGTTTGTCCGATAACTATTAGCTTCGATATATCGATTTTACGAATCGTCTCACTGCAAGACGATAGCACTTCACAGGGGGTCGAATCGTCTCGTAGCGAGACGTTAGCACTTCAAGGGTTTGATAGGAACCAATTATTAGCATATTCGAGATTCGGTAAAATTTTTTGTTTAACTATATTGTTATTATCCATTAGTTACTTTTTAACCAAAGTATTATTTCCGCTGAAATCTACAGTTCCTTTTAAGAGAAAAGATCTACAAAGAAGTTATTTATAATAAAATTGATTCATATATTTATCAATAAAGTGTAAAGTAAATAAGAATAATATAAATTAACAGTTTTGGAAGAACTAAAGTAAGTTGCTCTGGATAGGCTTACTATTATTTTACTACATAGCGCAAATATAGTGGGATTGTTATGGGCTTGTACACGTTCTTATTTTTCTTTCATACTATATAACTTTATACACACACGTTATGAAAGGGTACCTTTCGTTCTATTGTCATTTTACTGAACGAAATTTAGGCCTACATTAAAATATGAAATATATATAACTAATATACAGTATTACTAAATTGCTATTGAGATTTAATGTAAATGGTGGCAAAGTATTAGACAAAACTAGACATTCGTTTAACACAATCTGCTGAGATTAATATGTTTGCTCTTCATTTGTATCGTTGTTTTATCATTTGTGCAGGGAAAATAATTCATATTCTTGGGACATCTCTTGAGTTCTTAATCTTGTTGAGTTTAAAACACTATGGGTGTATGGATAAGTAAACATGACTAAAGAGAGGTTTTAATTTAAAACTAGCAAGTTTATATATTAGTTTTCATAAACTATGTAAAATAACTTTATGAAATAATAATTTATAATTGGGAAAACAGCAAAATAACAAAACAAACTTTTAGCATTGAATCAGTAGCAACGGTTAAGAATTGTAATACAAAATTCCAGTTTTTTTTAAATTTCGCTGACAAATAAAATAAAATATTTTTTTAGTAACTAGTTAAATGTTGTACGTATCAAATATACTGCTTGTTTGTTACGTCTAGTTTTGATTGAAACAAATATTTTAGAAAAACATATTTTTATTACAAACTTCTTGCTTGTATGATAAAATGAAGAAATTTTAAGAAGTTTCTAAATTTCTTGATAAACAAATTAGTTTGAAACTATAAATTTTGAATTGCCACCATCGAAAAATAAGATGATTACCATTGGTTATGTTTTGGTATGTAAATGAAACATGCTTATATGAGTTTACTGCATCAAAATACAAACAAATACATTTTGCATTAAATAATTGTATTTTACAATTTGTCAGGTAGAACACGAAGTTTATGTTTTTAATATATTATTTAATAATCTTAATTTTTAGGTTTTTTTTTTTTAATTCCTAACTTACATACAAGTTGTATTTAAAATCCAAGTCAAATAAGACATGCATTTGGGAATAGTTATTTTTACCATTTAATAATAATAATAATAATAATAATAAAGTGTGTTTATTGCACTACATACAAGACAAAACATTGAATCATTAGAAATACAACATAACTAACCAAAATAATAATTTTGAGTAAATATATTTTTATTTAAAAAACCTTGATGAAGTTAAACAAAATTATATTTAATGTTATTATTAATAAATATGAGGGCTACAAAATCTAATTTTAAATAATTGCAATATCGGTAATGATACGAAGAATTTGAATCAAATAGTGTTCACTAAAGGCAGCAGGAATATTTAGGTGAGAAAATATCTTACCAAACCTATATATGACCAATGCATACTTAAATGTAAAGAAGCGCAGGTCTTATGGACTCAATTCTAATAGGTTTTTGTAACTTCAAGTTGTAGTACAGCAATGAACCGCGACGCAGCGCTAGCAAACCATTTTGTGCGTGGTCAAGAGCGAGAGAGTACGACATACTAAGTGTCGCTCTCGCTTTATCTGGTCGCCATGTACCAGAAAGAGTGGGGAAGAAAACAATGTATATCGCGCTCTCTCGCACTACACCGCGAGTTAAATGGTTGCCAACGCTTCCTCGCGGTTCATTGCGAGTAGTACAACTTCAAATTAGAAACAGCTATTAGAATTTAGTACACAGGACCTGCGCTTTATAACTTTTAAGTATTCATTGATATGACTGAATAGCACGATAATATTGACAGAACACGCAAAGCCAAAGAGATCCTGTGTTTTTATCCCCAGACTCTTAGAATGTTGTTATTTAGCTTATTCCTTATTTAAAAAAGTGTAAAATAACGAAAATCTTAATAACTTTTCAATATACAATTTAATAAAAAATATTCTATGATACGTTGCCTTCCTACTATATGACCAAATTTGTACAATACATGATGCAGCCATTTCACATTTAAAGTTCATTGACTTGTTTGAGTCAAAATATAATGACCAGATATGTTTACGATAAAATCACAAACTGGCCTCAATTTTCTAAATATGCTTTTTAATGTTTTTAGTTTTACAAGGATGTGTTATTTCAATAAGTTGGAGAAAATTGTTTCTGTATCAAAAAATTACACAGTGTCAAATAATGCCTTCAAGCTTTATGAACACTGCGCTAAAGAGAACAGAGATTTCTAACTTTAGTTTGCGGTATGGATTGTAAAACTAAAATCGTTACGTTAATACCACAAATAATTGCAAAGGTTATTGCACATTATAATCAAAACAGGTTTAACAGCTTAAATCTAATGTTTTGGCTTTGAATTAAATTGTTGTAATTTATATTTAGTACCATTGTTTGTTTATAGTTGAGTGTTGACAAATATTTTTAAACACAAATTTAATGATGTAGTTTGCTATTATTCTACTTTATTCAAACACTAACCCAACAAGTAAACCGCAGAGGTTACTTATTAAATAGCATATTTCATCACAAGGACCGAAAGTGACGCTTTTCGATACGAGCTCAAGTTTAACTGAGCCTCAAGACTGAGGCTTAATATTTTTAATAATAAAATGTATATATATTTTTATTTTCAAAATAACCAATCGTTTCTCAGTAACATTCCTGAAGTACAATGACAACATAGTTTAACGTTTACAGAACTAACTAAATTATTGAGATCAGCTGATTTTAATATCAATAGCGACATAAATAAAAAAATCTAAGAATTCATTAGCATTGATTTTTAAGGAAAAGTTTATCTTGCCTTCGCTGTTTTATTCTGTCCTTATGTTATCGCTTTCAACCGCGAGAATAACCGCAAACATTACATGGCAACAATACATTGTTTAAGTTCACTAAATTGATTGGAACAGCTGATATCAAATCATCTCACAATATTAATAGACACAATTTTAATACACTACTACCGATACTTTTACATGAATAAACGTACTGATGTACTTTTTTAAATAATAAGTTATAAGTTTATTTATTTTACTTAATACTTATAAATAGTATCGAAATGTACTTTTTATTGTTACTCATGTCTGTTTCTTTGTTAAATTCGTTATTATATATAATAAACTAATAAGACGACATTTCTAATCATAATTATTATAGATAGCGCTACTGGTGTTATAATGTATAACTAATTTAAAGGTAGGCAAAAATTCCAGCTGGTTTTGCCGACCTAAACCGACAAAACGCTATTTTCAATACTCAAATCTGATACTGAAATTGGCTATTTTCGATACAGTCTTATGAAAATAATTATTAATCGTCAATGATTTAATCATGTTAGTAAAAATTTAGAGTTTAAAACATATAATGAAGCGAGAACATCACTGTTAATGTGTAAACTGTTTGGTTAGGAAAATGTTATGCTTCATTCACTGGAAGTTTAGAGGCAAAAATATCGTCCAGATATCTTCTCTAAAGTCAAGAAATTACCTCCCCTTCCTTACAATTCTTCACGTGTTGAAAGTTTGATTTACCGGAGAACATTACCTCTTTCCAAACCATTTTTGTAATCTTCGTTCCGTTCTGTCAGACTTGAAAACGCTGCACAACCCATTAAAACTGTTTATTATTTTACGTGCGGTACACGGGCTCCCATACCTATGGCCAAAGGGGGTTTACGGCCACCCCCTAGCTCCCAGGGAAAGGAATATATGTAGGCCTATATTATTAATTATAGTCAGGTATTTTTTTTATTAGATTAGCACTAAATTATGTTTTAAATGTTATGTGCCGTTTTATTTTACTTATACTTATTTTATTTTTTACAAGAGTTCAAGCATGAGCTGCTGGGTCACTACTTGGTGCGGCCTCTAGGAGTGTTATAGGTCTTTGAGTATTCACTGACGGTGAAAAGGTACAGACTCAATGCTGTGTGGGTTAATATTTCACCTGAACAGCCAAATTGGCTTCCGAAATTTTAAAAGTTTTCTTGGGGATTTCATAAATACCCCTGGACTCCTTTTGCATGATCACTGCTACGCAAATTTCGTATCTGCTGTGCTAGGAGCTGACCTTTTATTTTTTATATTTATAGTCTAAATGAGTAAAAATTTCTTTTATTTATTGTTGAACCTTTCTACGCAATAATCACTAATATTTTAAAGCGGACGCACATGTTCGTCAATAGCATATAGGCTTAAAATTGACGTAATTTTGTTGAAAATACCCCCAATATGGGGGCTGGAGTGCGAAGCACACAATGCATTGTGAGTCGGCCGCTTCTCATAGTGTTCAATGTCAAGCTCACATGTGCGTCCTTAGCAGTGAACGTGTTAAGCCACATATTCCGGTCTAGCCCTCCCGCCATAGAAAATATCATATGGGCACCCATGCTATGAACTCTAAAAGATGTACACTTATAGAAAAAAATCATGCCAATAATCACAACCGTATAGATAGATTAAATTCTATCTATTTTTATATTATGTCTTATGGTTTTTGTTTCTACAAACATTACTAAATACTATTGCTAGTATTCCTTACTTAAACTTTGACGTTGCAAGAAAAATATTATTGTTAATTCACTACGTTTACTGGATTTATGTAACACTGAATAATTAGTTTATGTAAAGTTTACTGTATATTTGTAACTGTAAGTGTTCAAAATGTTCTCAATACGTCCCAAGTGTATTTGAATACATGTACTATACAAATTCCAAACGTCTGACGTACTTTTAATTGTTTTCTAACATTTTAATTAATTATAACTTGTTTTAAAAGAAATTGTCTAAATGTTATTTTTTATTATAATCTCCAACAAAGTTAAACTTATTACAAATATTCACATGGTAGCCTACATTATCGACGAAATCAACCGTGTTTGTTTGAATCATGGCTTATATTTAACAGCTTATTAAAATAATTATTGATTTTAATAAAATACTGAATGAATCAACAAACAAATTGGGATCCATTTCGTACCATGCAATACCTGCTAAATGTTAACTTTCTTTTCATCTTTACAGATTACAAAGGAACTGTTAAATGTCATAGTAGGTTCATTTTAATAATAGTAAGTTTGTTATTTTTTTGTATTTTTCGGTTAACTTTAACGGTTAGTTTTTATCAACTTCAAATTGTAATAAATTAGGTAGTTTTTTAAGTAAGACTATATATTGTATAGTCGCAAAATCATATATAATTGAAGTTTAAACTGATGGAAAAATAGTTTAATGGCTAGATTAATTTATAACCAACCTATTTTGAAGAGAGAGAGAGAGAGGGGGAGGGAGAGAGGGAGAGAGAGAGAGATTATGTAGGTGACGAAGCTATATATAGGTATTTCATACCCCACAGTTTGCGCTGCTGTTGGTTCGTACTCGGGTATTGTAATTATTTTCTAAGGCCCTCCATTAGTTAGGCACGAGAATAGACGTTACGTTGAAAATTTTTCTTTAAAAATATTGACTAAACAACAGACATCAAGTGAATTAACTTTTTTACAAATAAATGTCTTTTAAATACGCAATGATGAACTTAAATTTCAAGAGCACTGTGTCGACAAATATATACAGTAAAACACGAATTGAAAAAATAAACTTATGCTAAAATATGTAAAGTATAAGATTAATTTTAACCCTCCCATTCCTTAAAGTTTATGCTCAATTACAGAATGTATTGGGGTCAGTAAATTTTGTAGGACGTTTATCACAATCTACTATATAAAGCACCTAATATTACATATCCACAAACTAAATTATAGTAGAACAAATACATGGAACTAAATATAAAATAAAACAAACTAAACGAGTTTTTAGAATTATATAATTAATTAATGAAAATGTTAACAAATCTAACTAAATTGACATATGAAAATAAATAACATGAACAAAATTCCATGGAAATAGTAGAAGGAATTTAAAATAACAATAAAATTAAATAATATTACATGATAAAACTCGTAAAATATGAAATGCAAATTGATTTAAGAAAAAAAAGGAAGCCTTAAAAAAACCCAATTCATACCAAGAAAAACTGTACTCGTATATATGTGTTTCCTTACGTTTCCAACTTGCTATTGGTACTTAGCAGGACAGACGACATGTTCGATTTACCTGGGGTATATAAACTTATGGTGTTCCGTATACGAAGGCCGTTATATCGGACAGACAGAATGCTTATACTCAAGAAGAGTATGTAAACACATTCCTAAATCATCGTAACTAAAATTAGGTTTTACAATAATAAATCATTACCACACCTACAAAAACATTTAAATAAATACATAAAAAATACAACATGGATGTAAAAGAGGTTTTAAATGGATATATTTAAACAACTGATATACTCAAGGCAATAAAACATAGTGGTTTAAATTTTTTAAATTCTATTTACATTAAAAATTTTATTTTTTTGGCGAGATAATATAGGGTTTGAAAGTTGTTCAGATAAGACACTCTGCCTAGGACAAACTAATAGTGTCCTACAACAATACAATTAAACAATACAATTAAAGAAGTTTGGATATTTTATCACTAGTAAGTAAAGTGGATATTTGTGTTGCGAACTATTGGTTTTATATTCCAGGTAATGCCGAGCACATAATAATTTGATCAATTACCACATAGCACTTTATTTACAAGTTATGAACCCATACTGCAGTACAATCACTGGAATACTTAATTAATTAAATTACAGTATAAATTTGCCTACATATTTTAAACACGATACAACCGATTCTCGACAGTGCTGCAATCAGCTAATATTTCTTCAGACAATTGAAAAATGTTTTCTTGTTCTAACTGAAACATCGTACGTTTTGTATTTGTGGTTACCTTACAATAAAACAATTTAATTATATTATTATTTCTACAGATTTCAAACACTATTTAACCTATGAGTGGTACTATCAGTTAGAAACACCTAGACCTTTTGTAAATGAATTGTTTACATACAATAATTGTTGGTTATAGCTGATAATAAAATCAGCTTGTTATTGAATCCGATGACTTTTTGAGTAAATAGTGAATGACTAAAATAAAGAGTCACTGCACGCAGGTAACGTGTTCTTCAAAAACTTCATTTTATAATGCAGTACGATAAAACAAGTTTTAAGGGTCTGAAGTTGATCTCTTCCTTAAACCCGCTAAACAGTAAACAACTATAAACACTGACGACTCTAAAGGAACGTAAAGTAGATATTTGACTGTAATATCACTTCCTGAAGCTACCCTTTTGCCATTTTAAAATTACTGAATTTAAGGTTGTGTTTACATAATATAATATATTATGTACTGCAAGCAAATAGCCTGATCCTTTGAAATGGAACATTTAGTATATACATAACTACATGTACATGTACATAACATGTACTCCACTGTAAACAGACATCCTGTTAAAATGTATTCAGTTAGTAAATGGAAAATAGTGATATTTGTTTAAATTGCATGTTTAATATATATGGTATGAACGCAGGTCCAATCACTCTTTGCTTGCCATAATTTAAAAAAAAGCAGTTACTGTCGAAATCAGATAAAATGTAGCCTATAATTATACTCTGTATACAGTAAGTTGGCAGTCGGGCCAGGCAGCTACCTGGGTTTGACCCGTGTAATCCCTGTGCTCTCGCAGCTCCTCTAAATACTAGTACCTCTAATACATTCATTTATTTATTTTCCAACTCATAATTTGTAATTCTACATAATATATTTTTTGAGTAAGTAAAAAATGAAGAAGAATGATACCAAACATGATGTGTTTTGTTTGAAAAACAATATTGTCGCATCTAATTTATTCAGCAAAAACATCTTAAAATAATA
>JAGFPH010004599.1:49414-71884 GCA_018207615.1 Philaenus spumarius | reverse complement strand
AAACGAAATCTAATAAAAAGGCAGACAACATCTCTAATGATTGGTTTGACAGTATGGAGTATACACATTCTATTGACGTTAATCTCTTCTACTATTGATATGTTTTTCACTTTCCAAAACACTACAGTAACCTAAAATAGGCAATAGAAAATTTGTTTAAGTGTTTTTTATGAAACTATTAATTTTATCAAATTTAAAAAAAAACTATCTTTTAATCGTGGAATATTTTTTTCTGTCTTTTTCTGGTAGCACGCATACACATAAGTATTAAATAAAAATGCTGTGTACATTCCTCCTCAACAAATTGAAACCATGCACTATAATATAAAAAGAAAGAAAAATAAGAAGAAGCGTGATAAGTACCTCTAAAACGATATATTATATTAATTAATTATTATCGCATTATTAACCAAAACCTCAACTCTATACTTCAGAAATGAGTCAGCCCAATATTAAAGTTTACTATTTCACTATCAATTTGTGCAAAGTTTTTGTTTCTTCTGAGAAATTAATTTTTTAAATAAAGTCTAAATTAAATTACAAATTATTGAAGAATTAATCATAACCTCAAAGCTATGTTTTAGAAACGGGGCAGGCCTATTTTAAAGTTTAATATTTCACTGTCAATTTATTCCATGTTTTACATTCTTCTGACAAATTAAATTTCCTCTTTTACTTTGTAGATGATCTTATTCTAAAGTCCATCTGGTGGTTTAGAGTTTGACATGACTTTTCGACTTTCAACGTCCAAGTGGTTAATGAGATATTCTGGACTTAAAATATATTTCTTTTATTTGTTCTATAATAACCTATAATTTTGTAGTCCTTGTTTTTTAAGTGAGTAAAAGTCAAAAACAAAAATTATTAATGTAATTTCAGTATTTTTTAAAACATGAAAACATGTAAGCTAGCCAAAAGAACAGCAATAGTCTTTCGTTAAAATTTACACTTTTTAAGACCATGGCCTACATTCAGACATATTTCTAATGCAAATTAATAGTGCTTTACTCCAGCAACACATACTTTTTATTATATACTTATATATAATTCTGTAAGCAAAATTTTACATTCAAAATTGTGGGAATTTGGTAAATCGGAGGATGATGGGAGAGGTGTCAAAGGTATCGATTCAAGGAACGAGGGAAAAATATAAGTTTTTTCTAAAATTAAAAACTAAGGAGTTTTTGAGATCCCCGAAAAACGAAAAATCCCCATAAGAAATACATGAGAATTTAAAAACATACAACAGCTGTTCTGCAGATTACATTTGGTATTAAATAAATAAATGAAAAACATGAAACAGCTGTTCTGTAAAACAATATGACAGTTGAAGTAAATTATATTTTTAAATAAAATCTGCTACTTAGTAACCTATAAAAGATACACGTTGACACACACATAGAGAAACCTTATAAGTGTGATTTTTGGAAGGTTGTATGGCTATCCTATTAACTCATCATACATTTATACTAATATCATAAAGAGGTAAGTTTGTTTGTTTGTTTGCATGTAGGGGGTAATGTCTGGCACTACTGAACCGATTGAAAAAATAGTTTTACTGATAAAAAGCTTCACTTTACCTGAGTAACATAGGCTATAATTCATTTCAATAAAAACCTTTTTTCATTTCAATATTTGTAAATTTAGTCGGAAAAAAATTCTTAGGTTAGGCCTAGAATGATAAACCAACACATGTATTTACATTTATTACCATAACAATAAATTGAACAAAAGAACAGATAATATATAGCTGTCTGTTCTAATATTTCCACTAACAGCTGATTTCAAAATTTGAAGCAATTATGTTTGTATTTCTAGACTTTAGGTTAGGGTTTTAAAGTGTAGACCTGGGCCTTGCTGGTTCTTTTAACCATTATTATAACTGCTGTTATGAAATATAAGAAATAGTTTGATTTGAACAGTTATCATTATTTATTATCTTAATTTTGAGGTTATTATTATTAATCATATAACTTTATTATAAATAAAACATAACACTTGTTTTTAGAAGGTTCCATTGGTGGTTGGCGTGCGGAGCACGCAGGGGTCTCCCCTAGTTTATATTATAACATTGAATGTGTATTATCATACTAATTTCCACCATAAAGAATTAAAAAATAATCAACATGTTTCTTAAATATTTTAGCACAGAGGCTAAACTATTATTTTCAGGAGATGATGACAAAATAGGTGTATTGCTTCAATGGAAATACGTATAAAAGAAAGATAGCAAACATTGAAAAGAAACACATTCAAACACATAAATTTACATTTAGGGCTATAAGTTAAGGCTAATGTGGAAATATTATAAGCTGAAGTGAAGTATAATTTTCTTGTTCCAGTTTGTTATTACATCAGATCATGCAAATAATAAATGTTTGGAGTAGTTATTGTTAAACCGAATTGTATGGATGTATATTTAAAAAGACTAATCTTGAATTTCTATGTAAGTAATTTTATTAAAACATAATTAACCCAATTAAGTAATTTTGTTCCAAACGCCAAACAAACTTTAGGAATTTAGTGTACTAAAATTAATGCAGAAAGGTTTCTTATTTGCAGGATACAAACGTGGAGTTGAAAAAAATGAATAAAAAAATTAAAGTTTATCAGAATGTATATGTTTATATCAATTTTTAAATATAGTTTCCTATGAAAAATAATAAATATATTTAATGAAAATGTATAAAGTATTAAATGTTTTTATGAATTAGAAAAAATACGTAGAAACAGAATTACGAGTGTATATATTATTACGACTACTTGTGTTTTACAATATTTATATTTCTGTACTAACCACATATTGTATAATTCACATATAATATCTCTGTAGTTATGTTCCCAAGAAAACGTTAAATTTTTTACGAAGCGGATGAAGGTTTAGAAATTTGACATAACTGTTCTTTCTACCGTATAATGGTGAGGAAACTAGGTAGCCTTAAGGGAAATGTAAACAAAATGCTTTCTTATTTACTAAAAATAATACTTAATTTAATCTTTTGTCCGTCGCAATAGTGAAGAAAATGCCATCTCGTATATAAAATACACAATGAATCTAACTTATAAACACTAATCCATCTGAATCTAATATATAATGCAGGAAATATCTAATTAAATTGCACGTACTTCAAACTTCATTTAATTGTATACAATTTTATAGATTCAACTCTACCTGAGTTTGATCTGTGGAGTCGTTAAGGAAATCTGAATCTGTTATTACCATCGTTAGCACGTCCGGTTTGGGGTTGAATCAATATTTGCTGGAGCACGTATTTCACTGATATTTTATCGTAAGTTGAGAACATTAGGATAACTGTTTCATAAATTTAAGATGGTGGAAACAATATTTCAAGGCCTACAAGACTGTTAACTAGATATTTTTACAAGTTAAAACATAAAAGTAATTTACAAAGGAGACTTCAGTTAGTCTAAATTATAATTTGGAATATGTTAAATGGTAAGTTATGTTAAATATTAGGTCTATTTAGGCTATTTTTGTAATTTTAGTTTCTGAAATAAAATTTAATTTCTTCTTTTACTTTCTCACTATACTATGGTATAGAGAAAGTATAGTGATCGCAAAAAAAAATCGATGTTGAGATTTTTATGGAAATATCCGTTTTGGGACCCCCTGAGTCCAAAAAAGTGTTTTTTACAAAATGTCTGTATATATGTATGTCTGTCTGTATGTATGTATGTATGTCTGCATGTACACAAAGCTAGAGCGAAAACTATTTGATAGATTTCAAACAAATTTGCACCAGACATGTCAAGTAGGCCTGTATAGATGCACGAAAAACGCTTTTGAAAAATTTTGAAAAATAATCCCCTTTTTGGCAATAAAACCCCCAAAAAATCAGTTATTATTTTTTTTATAAAAAAACGGCTCTAACGATTTTGATAAAATTTGCCTTATTTGTAGCCTTTAATGTACCCTATAATATGCCAAAAACCGCATCTTTCTAAAAATTCTCGTTTAGCTAATAATAATAATAACTGATTTTTGGTTGTTTTTTGGCCATAAGGAGGGTTGTTTTATAAAAATTTGCTAAACCTTTTTCTTGCATCTATACAGGCCTAATTGACGTGTTTGGTGCAAATTTATTTGAAATCGATCGAATAGTTTTCTCTCTAGATAATATTATTAATATTTATTAGTTAATTTCCTACTTTAATAAAAAAATCACCTCTCCTACCGCACCCTACAAATTATGAAGTCACAGTGAATCTGTTTAGTAATTTAAATATGTGTGTGAGAAAGTATGTGCCAGTTCCTGGTACCGTTTATTTTCTTACAATTTGTAGTATTTTATAACAATCTTATAATATTTTGAGTATCAAATATGAATTTTGTCCTTGCACAGTAAAAATAAAATTTTGTAAAACCCCCGAACAGATTTTCTTGAATAATAGCTAAGAAAACTCTGGAATCAAGTCACCTTTCAAACAAAAAAACTAAATCAAAATCGGTTTATCCGTTTATGTGCTACTATCCCACAGACGTATATACAGATGCACACGTCAAAATTATAACAAACCTCTGTTTGAGTCCGGGGGTTAAAAATGGTACCAAACGAAGAAAATAAAACAATTTACATTAGATATTGTATTCGAGAATAATAATTAAAAACCAAAAATTAAAAACAATGGATTGAAAACCAATAATAAATTCTCTAAAAGTTAGCGTTTTATATAATTATCTGTTTTTTTAAATTTTACTTTTTAACCTTTATTATAGTTTTTTTTATCTAAGGCATCATTTTTAAATAATTAAACAAAACAAACAGCGGAGGTAATTTTTTTTACAAAAAGGGTGTCATATAAAATGTTTTATATCAGTTTATTGGCTATTATTATAAAATAGTGGGAGTTATGTCTAAAGTTTGAACACAAAAATGTTACTTTTTAAAGGATTATAAATTTTATAAGCTTCTACTTACTTTGCTATTAAATGTTTTTGTTTTCCCAAACTTCTACATTTTAAAGTTGGAATCTCGATTAAAAGCGAATCAATGTGATTTTGTAATAAATATTAGTAGGATCGGCCTAGTTAACTGTTTTCTTTTTTTCACTGTATGGCCTTAGATATTTTACTTTTCCATTTTTAATTGGAAAACTTAGGGAAAAGTGAATCAAAGTAGCATTGCTTGAAAGGTTAAATTATTAACAATGTTTGGAAACATGTTGTGTTTTGTAGTACTTTGCGGATTGAAAGACTGAAACACCACACATGTTTGTAGTGATCTCATACGTTGTATGCTCTTTGTCTGGGTGATTCTGTTTTAGACAGTGAAGTTATAGACAGTAGCTTCTGCAAATAAATTTGTAAAACTATATAAAAAGATACTTCTAATGCATTCCTTGTTGCAGTAATGGAAGAACATTGTTTGTTGCATGAAGGTGCCTCGAAGCTTTGTTATTGAACCTGAGTTGAAAAGATTTTAAATTACTTACAGTTAGTTGACATCACTTATATATTACTACTATAAATGATACGTTTTAGTCTGCATACAAAGTAGCTTGGTATTTTAAATTGTTGTAGGAAAGTTTTATATTAGTAAACTGGTAAGCCCCTGTGAAAAATCACAGGCTGATTAATTAGATACACATCAGAAATAAATCATAAAAAAAACAAGCTATTAAAAAACAACATTAAGGAATACTTATCTAGACCTACATAACTATGTTGACGGAGATTTTTAACTATGTAAATGTGTACAACAATAAGGATTATAAAACTGTAGGCCTATTTGTTAAACATTTTTATTTATATAGTCTACATTATTATATATATAAAGAAAGATAAAACTAATATCTTTTAATTGCTTTTCATTTCATATTGATAGATCAAATGATTTAGAAGTTATTAATATTATATTAAAGAAACTAATAATCGAATATTATTATCTTATATCTTCATATAAGATAATGATATTCGATTACGAATGTACGAATGTACGAATGTTTCATGTACGAATCGTACGATGTACGAATCTTCATGTACGAATGTTTCCGAAGTTAAACTAATATATCTCTTCTTTAAATTTGAAGAACAAATATATAACAAATACTGTATATATATATATCAACAAATATATTGATGATAAAAGGTTATAACATAACTACAAACTATAATCTACACTGGGTTTGTGTATTACATGTGATATGTGAAATCAGCTGTAGGAATGTTTCTGAAGTTAAAGGAGTAGGTATCTTTTCTTTAAATTTGTATACAAAAATCTATTGATGATAAAAGATTGTATTTATATATAGTTTATAACCTCAAACCAAATATTATAACATATATTATAGCATACATTAATTATTTAGCCCATATTTAAAAACATGAACTTCACAAAGACATTATAAAGATCGAAATTCTAAACATAACCTTAAACTATAATATACACTCTGTTTGTTTAAATATTGCAAATGATTGGTGAAATCAGCTGTTATATTAAATTTCACTCACGGACGTACACTCGATTTTATAAGAGTTGATGGAAACATAAAATAAGTAATTAATTAATAAAAAGTATATTTGTTTAAAGTTTAAAAAATGAAAGTACAACAAGCAAAAATATCATTTTATAATATAAAAGATTATATTACTATTAAAATTGTATTATATTTAGACATATGTCCCAAAATGTTAAAATTTAGTATTAATAAATCAATTTGACCAAGCATGTAAATAACAAACATTGGTTTTGATGAATTTTCGTCAGACAACTTTAAAATCGTGTATTTTCCTTATTTAAAGGCATAAGGTAAGATGGCTAAATTGTAAATACAAATATATTCAAGAATTATTTATTATAGAAATACTCTAGTTAGTGTGATCAGCAAACAGTGTTTCAATTTAAATTATTGAAAGTTAAGCTTTACTTAAACGTTCTAGTTGATTGCATATTTTTAAATCACATTTGTACACATATCTGTTGAAGCACTATCAAGCTTCATTCAATTACATTAACACATTAGCATGTTTACAGGACGGAATATTAAAACGTTCCATGCGGTAATGGTGTAAATAGATTCTCTTTGCAGATAATGCTCGTTATCCTATCAATAATACCTACATTCGCTAGCACGAAATAAGGCGGATGAGATTTTTTACGCTGTTGCCCGATGTGGGACTGGCAAAGTAAGGAATGGTCGAGAATCGCTTGCCATGCGGTTACAATCTGGCAACACTAAGCATCCAGCAACACTAATATAGGGCTAGAATAATATGATAAATTAATGTAACACTTTTATTTAATATAGTCATTAACTTAAATTGTAAAATCTTAAATTTGTTTAATTTCAATCTATATTAGAATTTGTATAGTTCGTTAGACGAAAAGGCTGTGATTTTCGGTTTAAATTGGCTAACTTGTCTTTAGTTTATATAACTCATCATTGATCATCAAATCAATAAAAAAACGATTATTTGTTCAAATTATATAATTAAAATAGGGAAATCCAACCAAGACAACCGTTTCACCTTCCTTTACAAATTATTAAAGTCCATCTATACAAACTACCAAATCTCCACCTCTTATGGTTGAAAAAATAATAATTTAGCAGTTTTCCTTTCTCACTTATTTTAATATCCTTTAGTTGGACCTAAATGTACAAAAACCATCTTATATATTTCTATGGACTCCGCCACTGTACACTTACCTTAAGGCACACACCTTGCGGCGAGCCATGTCGAAGCCAATGCACACAGATTATTAATTCTGATATTTCACGGAAATAATGATTGATTGGGACAGATGCACTTGCATCTAAGGTGGTTTGAATATTGGTAACATATACATAATGTAAGACAGAGATAGAAATAGAAAATATGAATTTACAGCATATGTTGCAATTTTACCATTAATTCTTAAATAATCAACATTTTAAAGAAACGTTAATATGTTCGACTATAGAATACAATATAATATGTATCACCAGATGTTTGACTTATAATACAGAAAACAATTTTCGATGGATTTTGTTTGCTTTTACCTAATCTAAAAAAAAACTGTTAGTTGTGAAAAATAATTACCTGGTTCTAAATTTGTAAATTAGTTGCTATGGTAAGAAATGTAAATTCTCGCAATAAACGTGTTTTGGTTCAGTATAACCTAACCTAAAATTAAGTTTTTGATAAAAATAAACTGATTGATTTATAGAGAGTAATGACAGATATTTGAATTTAAATACATTATAAAACAGTAGGCATTTTTCGTTGATTTATACTTGTCTTTGATTTTATTTAGTTAACCTAACCTAAGAAATCGGTTGGTTGTGAAGAATATTAAACTGATAATAAATTGTCTAAATTGGTTGATAATATAATGAATGTAAATAAACAATGGTAAAGGGAATAAGCAACCATGAGTTGCTGAGTTGCATGAGTTTTATGTGTTATTGAGCTCGGAGTGAACTACCATTTTCATTGTTTGTATACTTTAAAATCAACACATTGCAAAAACTTTCCTTAGTGAGCGTCTATGCCAAAATAAGAATATACCTTTAAATTTTTATCTTGAGCAGTTTTTGCTCTAGGCCTACGTTGGTTCTATGTAACCAGTCAAAATGAACCACTTTTATAAATATATAAATTACTCTAACGTTTCTCTTAATCTAATTATGTTTAACAATCTGTATTTCAGACCTTTATTAACTTTCTTCATGTACAAGATAGAATTTCAATTTTAAAGGTCATTCTATTTCTTAAGCACTTGGGTTTATACTTATGTAATTATTAAATTTCATCCTGGTTTGTCTTACGCACCTAAACACATGCATACCTAAAGTAAGAAGTTGTATAAAAAACTGTAAGTAAATACGTCGTACCATGAGTTTTTTGTCATTAAATTCTAAAACAAAATACAGACGTTGGTGCAAAGTAAATTCACGGATTGAACAAGAAATTGCACTCAAGGTTTATTTGTTTCTCGGACGTATTCGTGATCCATTAATCAAACGATAGGCTTAAGCAATAGTGTAGTTTAATTCTGTAAATCTGATCCGTTGAAAGCTTTTGTAATTCTCAATCATTTATTACTATTATTGACTTATACATAATTTATAACTCAATATTAAAACATTAGATACGCTCATTTAAAGTTTTTAGTATTATTTGAATCTAGATTAATATTATGAAGAATTAAAGTTTGTAGGTAAAACATTTTTTATTTGTTTCCAAATTTTAAATGGCAAAATTTAAACTATTAATTTTTTATTATTTTTTAATAAAGGTATTTTTTTAAATCTTCACAATTAGGAAAACAAAAAGTAAATTTGGTTTATTTGTTATAGATATAGTTTTTGAAATACAATAAAAAAAATTACGATTAATACGTTCTGACGTATTAAATTACAAAGATGTTTAATCAATGTTTTAAGCTAAATCCCACGTATAACATTATCAATAATTTGCCATATTAAACTATTTTATACTTTTGTTTATATAAGTTAATTTAATACAATTAGTAGATTTTATAATACCTTTTATACTTGTTTAAATTATACTCTGTATACAGTAAGTTGGCAGTCAGGCCAGCCAGCTACCTGGGCTTGACCCGTGTAATCCCCCTGCTCTCGCAGCAATAGTACCTTCTAATACATTCATTAACTTTTTTATCTGACTCATAATTTGTAATTCTACATAGTAGGCTATATTTGACTAGTAAAAATAGGAAGAATGATACCAAACACAGTGTATTTTGTTTAAAAAAAAAAAACATACATTTTGATTTTGTTTCCTTCCGACTCCCCTTAAATGAAAACATTTAATTTCAACAAATGTAGATTCTTTAATGATATAAATTATAATGTTTCATCAAAATATTAATCAATACGTAACATTAAACGTAAAATATAAATCAAAATTTTATTTTTGTTTCGGAAAGTATCAGAAATAAAAATCAAAATTTTTAGCCATAAACTTTTAGTGTTATTTAAAAAAAATCAGTTAATAATATATGTGAATGCTATGTATATCTAAATTTAAGAACCCCACTTAGTAAACTAAATAGATAATATAGAAATTGAAATGGTATTATAGCACAAATGTTGTACTTATAGAGTCATGGTATGGTACAAGATGGCAGGTGAATGAGAAATCCTCAACTAGCGAAAACTGTCTTCGCTTGAAGAAAGTCCTAGTGTACAGTCTACAGTTTGTAAAATATTTGTTGTTATTTTTAATGTGTATTTATTTATTTAAAGTTTTTGCAAATTTTCCTATACTGTTGCTAAAGTTTTTAATAAACAGTCTGGAAAATAATAGTTAACTTATTTATAGTGTGATTTTCAGATAAAAAAAAATTGTATTTGTTTAATTTTACATATTATTTTAAGATTTTTTGCTGAATAAATTAGATGCGACAATATTCTTTTTCAAACAAAACGCATCATGTTTGGTATCATTCTTCTTATTTTTTTACTTACTCATAAAATAATATATTATGTAGAATTACAAATTATGAGTCGGAAAAAAATAAATGAATGTATTAGAGGTACTAGTATTTAGAGGAGCTGTGAGAGCACAGGGATTACACGGGTCAAACCCAGGAATCTGCCTGGCCCGACTGCCAACTTACTGTTTACAGAGTATAATTAATTATACATTTTATCTGATTTCGACAGCAATTGCTTTTTTTTAAATTATGGCAAGCAAAGAGTGATTGGACATGCATTCATACCATATATATTAAACATGAAATTTAAACAAATATCACTATTTTCCATTTACTAACTGAATACATTTTAACAGGATGGCTGTTTACAGTGGAGTACATGTTATGTACATGTACATGTAGTTATGTATATACTAAATGTTCCACTTCAAAGGATCAGACTATTTGCTTGCAATACATAATCTATATATATAAAAGCCAAATCCACTGACTCACTGATCACGATTTCTCAAAAATTTCTAAACAGATTGGAACGAAATTTGGTATGTAGCTTCATCTAGGGCCGTAGGTGCTCACTAAGAAAGGTTTTCAAAAAATTCGAAATTTTAAGGGGGTTTGGGGGGGGGGTCAAAGTTACTAAATCACGATTTCTCTAAAACTACTGAACGGATTAGAATGAAATTTGGTATGTAGCTTTCTATAGGGCAGTAGGTGCTCTCTAAGAAATGTTTTCAAAAAAATCTAAATATTAGGGGGTTTGGGGGGTCAAAGTTACTAAAAAAAACCACCGAACGGATTGAAATGAAATTTGGTATGTAGCTTTATCTAGGGTCCCTAGATGCTCGCTAAGAAAAATGTTCAAACCATTACAAATTTTAGGGGAGTTTGGGGGGGGGGGGTTAAAGTTACTAAAAATCCTCATAAGAAATACATAGTGTAATATATTTATTGATTTTTTGTAGTTAATATACATTTAAATTTGATTTGTCTATCCATGCAAAGCCGGATCGGGCCAGCTAGTATATTATATTATGTAAACACAACCCTAAATTCAGTAATTTTAAAATGGCAAAAGGGTAGCTTCAGGAAATGATATTACAGTCAAATATCTACTTTACGTTTTTTTAGAGTCGTCAGTGTTTATAATTCTTTTCTGTTTAGCGGGTTTAAGGAAGAGATCAACTTCAGACCCTTAAAACTTGTTTTATCGTATTGCATTATAAACTGAAGTTTTTGAAGAACACGTTACTTGCGTACAGTGACTCTTTATTTTAGTCATTCACTATTTACTCAAAAAGTCATCTGATTCAATAACCAGCTGATTTTTTGTCAGCTATAACCAACAATTATTATATGTAAACAATGCATTGCGAGTAGTTTCAACTACTCAAAAGGTTCAGATGTTTCTAACTGATAGTACCACTGTGACGTATAGTTTAAATAGTGTTTAAAATCTGTAGAAATAATAATATAACTAAAGTGTTTTATTGTAAGCTAAACACAAATACAAAACGTACGATGTTTTAGTTAGAACAAGAAAACATTTTTCAAGTGCCTGAAGAAATATTAGCTGATTGCAGAACTGTCGAGAATAGGTTGCATCGTGTTTAAAATCTGTAGGCAAATTACTATACTAATTAAATTTAATTAAGTATTCCTGTGATTGTAGTGAAGTATGGGTTAAAGTATTGTGCATAACTTGTAAATAAAGTGCTATGTGGTCCTTGATCAAATTATTATTTGCTCGGCGTTACCTGGCATATAAAACCAAGATCTCGCAACATAAATATCAACTTTACTTACTAGTGAAGAAATATACTGTTATATTGCCCATTATTTCAAACTTCGTTAGTTGTATTGATATTATAGACACTATTAGTTTGGCCTAGGATGATCGTCTTATCTGAACAACTTTCAAACCCTATATTATCTAGCCAAAAAAAGTATAATTTTGTATGTAAATTGAACTTTAAAAATGTAAACTACTGTCCAAGCTATGTTTTAATGCCTTGAATATATCAGTTGTTTAAATTTATCAATTTAAAACCTCTTTTACATCCATGTCATATTTTTTATATATTTATTTAAACGTTTTTGTAAGTGTGGACCTTTGTAGGATTTGTTAGTGTAAAACCGAATTATTTTAGCTACGATGATTTAGGAATGTGTTTACAAACTCTTCTTGAGAATAAGCATATATATCTTCTCTGTCCGATATAAAAACTTTCGTACGTGGAACACAATAAGTTTATATACCCCAGGTAAATCGAACATGTCATCTGTCCTACTAATTACCAATAGCAAGTTGGAACACGTAAGGAAACGCATATTATATTCGAGTAAATGTTTTCTTGGTATGAATTGCTTTTTTAAGGCTTCCTTTTTTCTTTTCATAACTCAAGGTACTTTTTCATATTTCACGAGTTTTATAATGTAATATTATTTAATTTTATTGTTTTTTTAAATTCCTCCTACCATTTTCAGGGAATTTTGTTCATGTTATTTCTTTTCATATATCAATTTAGTTAGATTTGTAAAAAAATTCATTAATTAATTATATAATTATATAAACTCGTTTAGTTTGTTTTATTTTATATGTAGTATTATTCCATGTATTATTTCTACTATAATTTAGTTTGCGGATATGTAATATTAGGTGCTTTATATAGTAGATTGTGATAAATGTCCTACAAAATTTACTAAACCAATATATGCTGTAATTGAGCATACACTTTAAGGAATGGGAGGATTAAAATTAATTAATTATATAATTTACACATTTTAGCTTAAGCTTTTTTTGTCAATTCGTGTTTTACTGAGGTATATATTTGTCGACACAATGCTCTTGAAATTTAAGTCATCATTGCGTATTTAAAAGATACTTATTTGTAAAAAGTTGATTCACTTGATATCTGTTGTTTTCTCAATATTTTTAAAGCAAGATTTTCAACGTAACGTCTATTCTTATGCCTAACTAATGGAGGGCCGTAGAAAATAATTACAATACCCGGGTACGAACCAACAGCAGCGTAAACTGTGGGGTATGAAATACCCATAATATAGCTTCGTAACCTACATAATCTCTCTCTCTTCAAAATAGGTTGGTTATAAATTAATCTAGTCATTACAATATTTTTCCATCGGGTTGAATTTAAACTTCAATTAGATATGATTTTGCGACAATACAATATAAAGTCTTATTTAAAAAACTACCTAATTTATTACAATTTGATAGTAAAAACTTGCACATGTTAAACTAAAAATATAACAGCTAAACAAACTTATAGTGGTTAAAATGAATCTACTATAATATTTAACAGTCAATTTTTACTCTGTAAAGATGGGAAAAAAACATTTAGCAGGTATTCCAAGACATGAAATGGTTGCCAATTTTTTAAATTGTTTTGTTTTTTTATTAATTCAGTTGTTTATTAAAGTCATTAATTATTTAAGAGTTAATTTAAGTTTTAAACGGCAAGAGGGTATAAAATAGCTAACATTTCAAAATCACATACAATTTTATAAAGTATAAAAAGTATTAATTAGCTGTCAAATATAAGCCATTATTCAAACAAACACACACGGTTTATTACCTTGATAATATAGGCTACCATGTAATTATGATAATTTTACCTTTGAGATTTAAATGGAAAAAATAACATTTAGACAATTTCGTTTAAAAAAGTTGTAATTAGTTCAAATGTTAGTAAACAATTAAAAGTATGTCAGACATTTCGAATTTGAATAGCACATGCCTTCAAATTCACTTGGGAAGTATTGAGTACATTTTTAATCTTATATAACAGTAATATTTTTCTTGCAAAGTCGAAGTTTAAATAAAGAATACTAGCAAACTAGTATTCGTAAACACAAAAACAAAAAGACATAATATAAAAATAGACAGAATTTAATTTATCTATAATATGGTTGCGATTATTGGCATATTTTTTCTAAAAGTGTAAATCTTTTACGATTCATACCGCAGGTAAAATAATTGGTTGTGCAGCGTTTCTCAAGTCTGACAGAACGGAGCTAAGATTTCAAAAATGGTTTGGAAAGAGCCAATCTTCTCCGGATAAATCAAACTTTCGACAAGTGAAGAACTGAAAGGCCTTTAAGAAAGTGGAGGTCATTTCTTGACCTTAGCGAAGATATCTGACGTTATTTTTGCCTCTAAACTTCCAGTGAATGGAGCATAACATTTTCCTAACCAAACAGTTTAAACATTCGCCGTGAACAGTTACGATCTCGCTTCATTATATGTTATAAACTCTTACTTTTTATTAACTTAAATAAATTATTGAAACATAGACAATTAATTATTTTAATAAGTGACCTCTGCGGTTTACTTGCTGGGTTAGTGTTTGAATAAAGTAGAATAATAGCAAACTACAGCAATAAATTAGTGTTTGAAAATATTTGAATACACCAAACTATACTCAAACAATGGTACTAAATATAAATTTCAACAATTTAATTCAAAGCCAAAACATTAGACTGGCTGTAAACCTGTTTTGATTATAAAGTACAATTACCTTTGCAATTAATTATTTGTGGTATTAACGATTTCAGTTTTACAACCCGTACCGGAAACTAAAGTTATAAAACGCTTTTCCCTTTTGCGCAGTGTTCATAAAGTTTGAAGGCATTATTTGACACTGTAATGTTTTGATACAGAAACAATTTGTCCCAACTTCTTGAAATAATACATCCTTGTAAAACTAAAATGATTGAAAAGCATATTTAGGAAATTGAGGCCAGTTTGTGATATTATCGTAAATATATATGGTCATTAAGTTTTCACTTAACTCAAACGAGTCAATTAACTTTAAATGTGAAATGACTGCAACATGTATTGTACAGATTTAGTCATATAATAGGAAGGCAACGTATCATAGAATAATTATTAATAATTTGTATATTGAAATTTTATTAAGATTTTCGTTATTTTACACTTTTCTGAATAAGTAATAAGCTAAATAACAACATTTTAAGAGTCCGGGGTTAGAAACACAGTATCTTTAGCTTTGCGTGTTCTATCAATATTATAGTGCTATCCAAGTCATACAATATAAGTTTGGTCCAGCGACCACAGAATTAAATAGACTGGCCATGCCATAAGCCTGTACGTTGTAAGAATTGAAGCCAGGTCGGCCATCTTGTCTGAGGACAGAGAGGAATGACATTTTCAGTGCGCCCTATTCATTTACACCGTGGTTTCAATAACTGAAAATGGTCCAAAATCTTCGAAATTTGACAAACTTAATAGTATGGGAGCTAATGGTGTGTTCACAATTTGATAATAAAAATAGTTTGGCACTTTAAAAATCGAATAAAGTCGAAACCTTATTATACTTTTAATTCGTGACATCAAAAAGTTGCATTGCGAGAAAAACTTTTGTTTTTAGGGCAGGTGCGTCTGTAAGCGAGAGAAATTTAGTTTAAAAGCTAAATTTTCCGAAAAGTATTTTTTGAAAAAATTTGCTATTGTAGTTTCTATCATACAAACAGTTCGAACACGAGCTTCAATTCGAGGGCAATGTGGCTCGCGACTTTTGAGTATTTGACTCCGCCATATTGTGTGAGTATTTGACTCTAAAACTGACTTCACTCTTGCGTTCGACTTGTCCATACTATTTAACTCTGTGGTCGATGGTTTGGTCAGATATTTTCTAACCTAAATATTCCTGCTGCCTTTAGTGAACACTATTAGATTAAAATTCTTCGTATCATTAGCGATATTGCAATTATTTAAAATTAGCTTTTGTAGCCTTCATATTTATTAATAATAACATTAAGTAGAGTTTTGTTTAACTTCAGCAAGGTTTTTTTAATATAAATACTATCACTCAAAAAGTATCAGTCCTATTTCCTTTCGAGGTTAAATAAATGGTAATAATTGTTCAGGGTAATAAATCCAACCTGGCAGACGACCTACGGGTCTTGCTGTAAGTGTGTAACTTTATTTTGGTATGAATTATTATTTTGGTTAGTTATGTTTTATTTCTTTTGATTCAATGTTTTGTCTTGATGTAGTGCAATAAACACACTTTATTATTATTATTATTATCATTAAACTGTAATAATAGTTAATAATAATAATTAATTAATAATAATAATTAAACTGTAATTATTCCCAAATGCATGTCTCATTTGACTTGGATTTTAAATACAACTTGTATGTAAGTTAAGAATTTAAATAAAAAACTTAAAACTATTATCGCTTATAGCTCTTAAAAGGTTAAAATTATTAAATAATATATTATAAATATAAACTTCGTGTTCTATCTGACAAATAGTAAAATACAATTATTTAATAAAAGTAACTGATGAATAATAACAATATTTAAACAGAAAATTTTACCAAACCTCGAATATGCTAACAATTGGTTCCTATCAAACCCTTGAAGTGCTATCTTCTCGCAGTGAGACGATTCGTAAAATCGATATATCGAAGATAATAGTTATCGGACAAACTTGCACTTCACATAGACTGAAAGTAAATTGATTTCTCTATAGTAGGCAGTGTTAGTTTGTCTTCGTTGGAGAAAAAGAAATGTAGCAGACGACAATATTGAGACGATCCGTAAAATCAATATATCGAAGCTAATAGTTACCGGTCAAACTTGCACTTCACATAGATTGAAAGTAAATTGATTTCTCTATCTAGTAGGCAGTGTTAGTTTGTCTTCGTTGGAGAAAAACAAATGTAGCAGACGACAATATTGAGACGATCCGTAAAATCAATACATCGAAGCTAATAGTTATCGGACAAACTTGTACTTCACACAGAATGAAAATAAATTGAATCAACTATCTAGTAGGCCATGTTAGTTTGCCTTCGTTGCAGAAAAACAAATGTAGCATAATATTGTCAGCTGTAAGCTGTGGTTTGAAAACGTTTGATTAAGTTTGTGTTAACTAGCTCTAACCTAAGCGTAAAATGTGACGTGCTTAGATATTTTTTCCTGTAAGTGTTTTTTTTTTTATTCTTCAAAGTGTTCATTGTTGTATGTATTTGTGTTTATTATAAAAGTTTTTAAATCTTGAAATTTTAATTCAGTGAATTTAGTGATTGTGAACAGCCTCTAAAATTCAACATTTTAATAAAATTTCTTTTTTTATTGTGATTGAACATGCATTTTACTTCTACTAGATAGTGGTAAATAAATAAAACTATTACCACATTATTCTCTGATATATTTTGAACACATTGATTCATACAAATTTGTATTTATTATAAATTTTTCTAAATATGTTTGTGTGGTTCCCTAAAAACGCTTAGCACTAAAGAATGATCTGCTCAGCACTTGGAGGGTTAAAGCATCACTAAGAAAATCTCTTGAGCTAACTGTTCTACTGGTATGATACAACTATGAGAGTACATTTTACGTGTATGGCATGTTCAACTTATAATGGGGTGTTTACAGGTTTGATCCAAACTTTCATCCCTCCAGGAGTGGGTTAGGAAGGTTGTAAATGTATTTGAACTGGGTTGTGTAGCGCATACATAAATACAAACTGGAGAGTGACTTTGAGTAGTGGTTAGTTTGATAAAGTTTGATCCGTAATTGCGCAGTTTCCAGCCTACGTTCCCTGCGCTTCACCCCCGTTAGCCTTAATTGATTATATTAAAAACGTTAGGAAATAATTGAAATATTGTAACAATAACAAAATGTCACAAACCTCTTTATATGTTTTCCTGGTTTACGGCAAAGTTTTATAATATTCTTTTAGCGCATAAATAAGTAAACACGCTTTTATTTCATGTTTAATCCACGCTAACCATTGGTTTCCACTTAAGCGTGTATTAATATTAATTAAAATATGTGTACACAGTGAAGTAGTGTAATGGATTTGAACAACAGAGACTAAATCAATTATGTGAAATCACAGATTCGACTCAAGTATCTCGCTCAAGAATTATCTGTGAGTGGATTTTCTAATTCACTAAGGTAAACAATGGTCTAGTCTTCACTCACGTGAGGTGTTACTTTTTCATCATTGGAAAGCTTTTAAAAAATGTCCATGTTTTTAATATTCACTTGGATTTCTTTTTTATTATTTCATAATTTAATTACATGTAACCCTTAAAATATTTCATGTTGGACAATGAATATACAAACAAGTTTCTTTACAGCCCACAATGAGTTCAAGTGTGAATTAAGATTACAGTTTGTATTGACTGACCACAACTAAAAGTGTAATCATACCACTTAACATCACGATTTAAAACATTTATTTTATACGCTCGTTTACTAACTTGATAATTTAATAGTAGCACAGAATGCGTTGAATACAATAGAACCCAACTACATCTACAATCGGTAATGTTAACTAAAATGGATTTTTTGGCATTTGCAACCTTTTTTTATTAAAAAATTCAACAAATATAGCAACTATACCCCAAGGCAAAAGTGTTCCATAGCTTTTTTGTAGAGCTTGAACATAAGGTTCAAAGGAATTACATATGCCAGTAAAAATTTATTGATGTAAAATTTACAAAGTTATTAGCTCAAGAAACAAAAAATGTTCAGTAACTGAAGGAAAAGTTCAACTTCAGACCTACATAAAAAGTAATAAAAAAAAATTTCCAATTGTTTTTAAAAATTTCAAAAGTTTTGTAATTTAGTTCTAAATAGAACTTTATAAAAATATTTATCAATTTTTAATTTCTTATTTTGAAAACAAAAGTTTTATGTTCGTACTACAAGAATGCTAACAAAACTAGGCTTAGTTTGAATAGTAATTTAGGAATATATGCTTTGCCCAAAAATGAAATATTATTATAACAAAGTTTAGAGAATAAATAAAAGAATTGAACTATATACTTGTAAATAATTATGAACTAACTTTATTCTAACTACATGTGACATTCAATTTTAAATGTGAACTAATTTGTGTTGTTTAATTAAGTGTGTTAATGTGTACTTTTTACGTGAATATTTGAAAATTACTTACAGATAGTCGAAACGCGTCATTTATAATAATTGGAATAAACTATATTTAATTGAGGATTTTTTTGCAGCACCACCTTAAAATAAGGTAATTACTTAGTAATCATAATGTTTTTTTAATTTTCAAAATATTTCACTTAAGGAATTTCATAAGTACGACTGTTTTTAAAATATAAATAATCTGTGCCCATAGTTATGAACAAAACGAATATTATCAAATAAGAGTAGAGTTTCAGGATTTAATATCATTATTACATTATATACTACCTTAAAATATGCATAATTTATTGAAGTAATATCCAACTTATAATATTATTATTATTAAAAAAACAACACAGTTTGTATGAGGTTACTGGAATAGTAACGTTTTATGGAATTGACAAGTAAGGTATGATATTTGTTTTAAGCATCTTTGGACGTAACAATATTAATTGTTGAAATCGTGCAATCAAATCTAATTTTAACATTATTTATTTAATGTTTTAGAGGTTTTTAAAGACTTTATAAATATTTGTTTGAAATCTGAAGGACCTTACTCAATGTTAAAAATATAGTTGTAAGTTTAACGCATTACCCGTATTTATTTCAACAGCTGCAAATACAAAGGTTGAAGAGCACTGTGCGACAAATTCACAATGATTGAATGAAACGTGGAACCACAAGTAGAAGGAACAATAACAGAACAATTAAATGAAAAGTTCCCCTTATGCACATTTCAATGACATAGTCATACAAGTTAAACATAACTGTTCATTAAATTATTCTGTTATTTTGTTTCCTTCTATTTTTGGTTCAGGGTTTCCTTCCAATCAATGAGCTGCAAATAAGGTAAACATGTCATAGACGTTTTACTTTCTGTTCAACTTTCTGGGCAAACTGTTTAACCAAAATGCAAATAACTGAAAATATTAGAGGAAGAACACTAGTCACGTCGTTTTTTAACTAGTTCATGAGCTAGAAAACTAAATGAAATTAACAACAGTCCTCCATTTAATATTTGCCCCTCCCTTACCACAACCGCCCTGGTCTGCCAACGTGTGGACGCAGTCAGGTGTGTGTTTGTTACCATTGATTTTTGACTTCTCAGTTTTAGCTCTGAGATGTACACCCAGTTGCTTAAGGGAAGTGGTATAGTTTACATTATTTTCTTTAATATAGGTCTAGATTTCTAGGTTCATGTTACCGTAGATTTTACTTCCTTGATATGGGATTTGATTCGCATTAACAAAACGTCACGTATTGATTTATCAAAATGGTGGAAAATCTCAGAAACATCTATGATAATAAAATTTAACGACCATAATTATTAACAAATAATAATGTCAGAAAGAATACGGATACAGATTCAGAATAAGATGAGAAAATATACAATGACTAAGCTTTCAATCCTAAACAGGCATAAATCCTAAGGGGATGCGGAATACTACCCCCCGGAAAACTACCCCCCCAGGTGAAACGTGACGTCACGAAATCGGCCAACTAACCAATATGGGAGCCGTGTCCGCGACTGGAATACTACCCCTCCCCCCCCTAGCAAAAGCGGGTCGCCGGAATACTATCCCCCGGAAAACTACCCCCCCCCCCAAGCAGGTTCCTACAATTATACTGTTATCGGCAACATACTGTGACTAAACAGTTTAGGTTAGTCCTCTAGTTTTTTTTTATTCTAATTATATCGAAACTTGAGTGTGCGTGACTGGAAAACTGCCCCCCCCCCCGATCTCTAAAGTCAAAATGACGTAGGAACCTGCTTGGGGGGTAGTTTTCCGGGGGGGTAGTATTCCGGTGACCCAATCCTAAATCCTAAATGGTATGAAATATGTATCAGACTACATTTTGTGTGATATCGGTCCGTCTTTACCGAATCGAATCTCACTAAATCTAAAGTTTATTGGTCAAAAACAAAAGTACAACAGTATAAGTCAATTAAATTCTAGTGTTAAACAATACTAATGACTAGAGCATTAATACATAAAAGCAATTCTTCTATTTCCTGTATAAAACAGACGAATAATTGGTTCCGACTTGCGTATTAATATTAATTGAATTGTCTGTATGCAATGAAGTATAATGGGTTCGAATAACAGAGACTAAATCAATAATGTGAAATCACAGTTTGGACTCGAATATCTCGCGCTAGGATTATCTGTGAATGAATTTCTAATCCACTATGGTAAACAATGGTCTAGTCTTTCAATTCCGTGAGGTGTTACTTTTTCATCATCGGAAAGCTTTTACAATATTTTGCCGTTTTCAATATTTGCTTGGATTACTTTTATATTATTTTATATTTGCATTATCTGTAGCCGTCAAAGTAGTATTTGTTGTGAAATTGATATAAAAACAAATTACAGACAACTATTCAAAGTGGAGTCATGCCACTTAACATCACGATTGTTTTAACCTTGTTTTAGAGGAATAATAGGCTCGTTTACTAACTAATATTATAAAACATTATTTGATACATTAATAGTACGATAGAATACGTTGAATGCAATAGAATGCAAATCAATTTTAATACAATATGATTCCTTAATTTGAAAAATATTTCACCTAAGGAAGTTTGTTTGCCTTTTTTAACGATGTTTTATGTAACATTATTACTCAAAACTTGTAAAACCGGTAAACTGTCCCCATAATTAATTGATGTTGGGTTATATAAAAGACGAATACTTTCAAAATGGAGTTATAACTAAGCAAAAATAACTCGGGAATCAATACACAAATTTATATAATTGAAAACAATGCAAGGGTACACGCCTATTGGTGTAGTGGCCGTATATCGTATTAATCAGTAAGTATCAGTGCCGTAGGGTTTCATGTTCGTTTAAGTGTCTTTGAACGTAAAAGTTCATTGTTTCAATCCAACAATTACAAGTAATTTTGAAATGTTGTGTTGTTATGTTTGATTAGTTGATTAGTGTTGATCCAAACTGAAGAAACTTACCCAATGACATTAATAAAATTGATTAGTAGATGTATACACTTAAATTACACGAATTCCTCGTTGGAACCAAAAGACAACTCGCTGAAGAAGTTACAGGAAGGTACAATTACTAATCCTAAGCCGTGGATCTATAAGAGAAATGCACAAAAGAGGTTTACATTTC
>JAGFPH010004599.1:29016-48320 GCA_018207615.1 Philaenus spumarius | reverse complement strand
AAAAAACTTAGTACTAAAATCACGGTTCAAATAAACATTTGAATTGTATTTTAAATTTTAATGAAAGATTGTTTAAACACTTTTATCTATAAAAAATTTTTTAAAGCTATTTTTAGTAGATATTTTTAAACCTTGTATGTTATTTATGTTTCTTTCTTTGTTGTATAAAACACTGTATAAAGACTTACATGGTTGTAAATGTGAATAAAGAGATATTTAGTTTGTATAGGCAATACAGCGGATATATTAATTTATAGATGTAACAAAATAAATTTGTCCATCAAATTGAAGCTGAATGTGTAAAGGAGTTGTTAAATAAAAACACACATTGTTAGAATCCACAAACTATTTATTAAATCACGACCGGTTTCGATCTTTCCAGACAATTAACAAGTAAACTACGACAGTGTGTGTGTTTTTTATTTAACAACTCCATTATGATCAACTTCCACAAGTTAAAAGCCTAAAATTTCAGAATTAATTATGTGTACAGTCAAATCACAGAACAAGTATCCAAGCTGAGTGCTTGGCAAATTAAATTATAATTGAGGTAAACAACCTCAATTGTCAGCTGGACGCAGTTAGTTCATTGTAAATGTTGCTCAAGCAATTCAAATGAGTCAAACAAATTTCTTTAGAGATAATTAAATGAAAACTTTTTGTACTATTTCATAAAGCTTTATTGAGACGAGCCGTCCTAGGTTTCGCCAGCTACGGCATTATCGAAGGCAACTTAAAGACTAAAGGAACAAGAAAAAAAAAATCCAACACACAGCAGTTGGGTACAGGTAGGCCAAATACCGTTAGGTTAGGGATGGGGGAGGAATCGAACTGGTCAATAACAACGGTTATAGAAGTGGCGAATTGCTTAAATCTATTTGTTCGTTTAAAACTAAAATTACGTCCTTATTAATTAACCTCTTAATTTCTAACATTTCCAAAGCATCTAACTTATTACCCTTACAATTAACATGAAGTACATCAACATCTGTATTTAAATTAAAGTCTAAAATATCATGATGTGTTTTTAAATGGTTAGAAAAACTAGAGTCATCATATTTTAATCGCCAACTTCTATTATGTTCGCTTAATCTAGTTTTAAAACTACGACCTGTTTGCCCTACATAAGCTGCATTACAAATTTTGCAACTTAATTTGTACACTCCACTTTTTGAAAATTGACCAACTTTGTCTTTGGAATTATTTAAAATATTTCCCAGACATTTATTATTGTAATAGGCAGGTCTACAATGCTTTCTCTTTTCTAATAATTTACCTACGGTAACACTAACTTTACCGATGTAATGGATTCTACGCTATTTATCTGTAGTTTCGTTTTTACCATTATTATTAGGGAATATAAGTTTTTTAACATTCTTTTTTAATTTGTTTTTTAACATTTTTTCAATTAATTGACCATTATAACCATTATTAGAGGCAATCAATTTAATGCAATTAAGTTCCCGATGAAAGTCAAATTCATTCATGGGAACATTAATGAGACGGTACAACATGCTGCGAAATGAGGCTAGTATATGGCTGATTGGATGTTGTGATGTTGTATGGATAATGTTGTCAGTAAATGTTGGTTTTCTAAATATACTAAAAACATGTTTACTGTCTTCGATTTTTATTTTCAGGTCTAAAAAGTTTATTGTGTTTTCCATGCCTATTTCCATAGTGAATTGTATCGCCTCATTAACTGAATTTAAATAATGTTGAAACATTTAAGTTGACGGTCTGAACCATCAAACAAACACAAAATATCATCTACGTATCGGTACCAATATTTAATGTTGCCCTGAAAAGGATTCCGACCGTCAACAAATTTATTTTCAAAGTCATTCATAAAAATCTCCGCCAATAATGGAGATAAAGGAGAACCCATAGCTAACCCATCTACTTGTTCATAAAATCTCTCTTGAAATTCAAAATAATTTTGTTTTAGACAAATTTGAATTACATTTACTAACTCTAAAGCAATACATGGGTTAACTTTAGAACTAAATAATAAAGATTCCACACATTCCAAACATTGATTAATTGGAATACTAGTGAATAAACTTTTTACATCAAACGATACAATGTTTGCATTAAGATGAATTTTTACATCTTTAATCTTGTCTACCAATTCTAAAGTATCCTTAAGACCAAATTTTGTTTTAAATTTTGTAACATTTTTTAAGTAATTGTTGGTGAATTTGGCCAAATTGTAAGAAGGAGATTGAACAAAGGAAGTTCAGGAAGAAGAAGGCTCTAGCATCACAGCATCTATGGTTTAATAAGGAGTGTATCAAGAACGATTTGGTGCCGAAATATGTGTGTGTGAATTTTACATCAAAAAGTGAAGCGAGTGTTTTTGCAAAGAAGGTAGAACAAAAATCTTGGATTAAATTTGAAATCAAAAAGTGGTATAAAATTAGAGACATCTTAATGTGGATGTGGTTTGTGAACATCTTAAAGTTATTCACAGTGAGTTAGCATTTCGTTTACACCCAGTGTTGTTTGATTATTTGGACATGGAGACTCGTGAGTATGTTGAAGAGTTTATTCATAACAGATATCTTAAACAAACTAATAAAATTAACAATCTCATTCTGAAACAAAAGCCTAATGTGTTAAACAAAGCAACTAATGAAACAGAACCTAAGTTTTTTAACCGAGTGGTTAATTTTTCTAGTGTACAGTTTGACGAAAAAGAAAATGAATTACTTGAAAAGGGTTTAAAATATTCTCCCGCTATGAAACTTAGAGAGTCAAATTTTGAAAATTTAGCAATAGATGTAGATTTATTATACATGATCTATGGTATTATTTACGGAAAATTTTTAACACGGTATACTAGTGCGGTCTTGTAGTGGAGTCACGAATCAGGGCATTTTGCGAGAAACATAGATTTTATACGATACGAGCACAGATGCAGTAGTCCCTGCAGTCGTGATTCAAATATAGATCGAGTCATCCAATGATGAAAAATTGTCTTTTAAACGTTGTATTAAATATATTTTTGGAATCCAGTCAGCTGTTTATTTTTTTCTTTTATATGATATATCTTATAACCATTTATTCGATATATTTTTCTATGTAATCTATGCTACTCAACACCTAACACATGTGTTAAAACATCGAGATAGTTTGAATTGTGCCCTTGTTTAAGTATTAAATTTTTCGTTGTGCTAATAAATAAAGCTTTTTTGTTGTTTTTAAGTTATAAAAAATGTATAGTTATGATTTAAATAAATTTAAAGTGAAAAAGAAGCAATAAAACTATCATGCGAATGCATAATATCCAACAACCTGTTTTGCAAAATAATTTTTACAAGAGACAAAAGAACTAGCTATTTTAATACCGAGCAACATAAGAACGCTTTAACTATAAATATTGTACATCAATGGTAAGCCGGTAAAACATTTTAGCCGGTCTTACTACATTTTACATTTAACTGAAATGAAATAGTGTCAATTTATTTTGATCACCTACTATTTAGTAGTGATTTTCAATATTTGACAAACAATCTTCTGGATAAGAAACGGCAAGAATATTTTGTATAAAAACTTGTTTATGTTTGTAGTAGCTTTACGGATGTGGAAACACAGACTAAATAAATTTAATGTTTACAACGAGACATGCACCTAGAGCGTATACATGGGATTTATTATTCATACGGAACAAACACATAAACCCTCGGTTTAAAAGTGTGGATCCTTTCATTTATTTGTTTTATTTACTATCAGCTGTTCAATAATCTTAGAAAAGGTGTGCATCCATGTATTTCATATTTCACAGCCTTTTTGTTAAATATTTATCAAGAACTTATTCTGTACCAAAACTTAAATATATGGTTATTTTCGACACTATCTTAGTATTTCATTTTTGTGTTTACTTAGTTACTTAAATTTATTACAATATAAGTGATTTTTTCTAACGATTTGGGTTGATAATATAGGTTGAGTTCTTAAATTTAAGGTTGCGTTTGACGTAATCTCTCAGTATAGCTATTTTTGAGTCAAATTGTTTCTTGTTAATGTTATGCATTTTTAACATTCGATTTGGGTTGGAAATTAACATTTTTAACAAAACAGTATTTTTACCAAAGTTTGTTTTACTTTTTTTTATATATAATAAATCAAATTTATTATCGAATGGAATCAAATGTTTAAACAAATTAAACCTAATATCTGCATTATAGTCGGTATTAAATTTAAACTTTAGTTCTAATTAAAAACGTGATTAACTTTTGATTATATTTGCTTATATTATTTTATTTTTAATCTTAACCTGGAGTTATTATGTTTTTGATTCATAAATCGAACCAATGACAACAATTTGAGCTATTAAGTTTTTATTTTTCGTATGATGTTGCTATGGCAACAATCGAATTTAGCTTTAAATTCGAGTACGAATCAAATGTCGGCCGTTAAATACTGTTTCAAATATTTCCATATTTGGTGGATTAAAGTATGTCAACATTTTATCGAAAAAGTTCGAACTACAAAAGTATATTAAACTAAATATTTGCACCAACACAGCATTTTTCTGACATGTACAGAAAAAAAATCAGAGCATTCAGAAAAAATTGGTTTCTGTAAGTTGCAGAGTGATGATGAGAAGAACGAGGGGTTACTAAGTTTTTTTAAGGAAATAATTGACTGAAATTTAAGAAATGATATGTTCTAATAATCTAAGTTGTAATATGAGACAACTAAACTGTTGTAAACTATATTACAAAACTAATGGTTGAATTGAATTATTTTCAATATCTAGGCATATAATACTTTCATAAACTAGAAACTTGTCACAAAGAAACTAAATACAAAACATGAAAAAAAAGGTAAATTTATCCTTGTAATTTGTATAAGAAAATGAGCAAACTAGACATGATATTATACTCCAATAAGTTATAAATTTAAATACAACCAGGTGGAAGGTTGGAAATGACACAAGCTGCCCTTACTCCCGGGTTAATTAAAAGCAGTAGGAGCAGATGTAATGAGTTAATTTATAAACAAAATATTTTTGAAAGGTATGTAAGTATTATTGGAGTTTTTTTTTGTTTAAAGTAACATAAATTTTTATGAAATATACATTCTTTCTGGTATATATCAATGGATGAAAAGTTACTGCATCTTTTCACCATTAAATATGTTACTGAAACTATACAAATAGCTATCATTCTGGCACAACTGGAGTGGACTGCACTAAGATTATCTACTTACAACACATCCGTAGTATATTTTACGTGTAACTATGCCTGCTGAAGTGTGATTGAGTATGTTCAACTCAAGAACAGTAATCTGTCCTAATTCACAGCGTGTCCAATTTTCATACGTTTAAAGTTTCATAACGCCTAAGCTGCCTACTTCTGTGTTATATAGGGCTCCGATTTATGCCTCCGACCTCTTCAAATAGCGAAAAGTGAATTTGAGCTCAAGTAGTCGCTGGGGTAGTGAATTTAATGACTCACATGCTGTGTTCCAAAAAGTGTTCCAGCAATCAATAGTAGTCAATGAAATCGGAATTGTCAAATATATTTTGACAGAATTTTGCACTTGTGGCAGGATGTTCAGTGTGATGGTTGATTGCCCTAGCTGTTGAAATGTTCAGTGTGGAAGATGGTTGATATCACTAGCTGCAGAACTTAGTTGTAAGTTTCACTAAATCCCAAACTAGCAAGTGTATGGAAAAAGTTTTTTATGCAAACATCTGTCAATTAACATAGCGTCAGAATGTAGTTTAGAAGATTCTAATTATATAGGGTGAATGGTAGCAATAAGGGAATGGGTATGGATATCAGATTCTTTTTAATTTCCTTTCCTTTTCTAAGTTTACGAGATGCTTGCCCCATTACAAAATTTAAAAACTGTATTTGCATAAGTTACTGATACAATAACTTCTAAGATAATTGAGATTCCTTCCAGTTTTGCTTGTTCGTTTATGCACTTCGAAGAATACCACATTATTTTTTTTTTACTGGCTCTAAGATAACACACACTGGTTTCTCTTGTGCAAATTGTGCTGAAAATATTGTGGTTCTTGCAATTGTGTTTGCTTTTGCTTTCCTGTCTTTATCTGAGATAATGTTCACGAAACTTGTTCCATCAACTCGTCCACCGAGCCAAATAAATCTACGTAACTTTAAATATCACATCCAATTAAGCAAAAGTACCTTTTTCATGAGAACCTTCTTTTTTTTTCGATGTAGATGTTGCAGCAAGTAGATCCCCAACTGAGAAGAAACGGCTTATGTTGGTGTTGCCTATTCATCCTTCCGCTTCTGTGAATGAAATGATCGAACATTGAACACTATTCTTTTCAAAATTTTATTTTTTCGTTCAGTTTATTTTAAATTCATCGTCAAAACCTATATCACTACAGACAGTCGAGATATCAAAATTAACTGCAGATGAAATAAAACGTGGTTTAATATGTGCCGTTGAAATGCATCTTTCAGATATACATTTTCAGACCTTCGGATATCCCATATTTTCTTATATTACTTGCATTCACCACTCTACTTATTCCCTTTTTACCAACGTTTCATAGACAACTAACCACTTCTAAGCCGTTGTACCTTTTATCGAAATCTTATTTAATGAGTACATATAAGTACTCAAATAATAAACTGAAAATACAACAACAGTAAAGTTCTTTTGCTAACTCACATAAAAGAACTGAAATGGATTAGAAATGCGTTGGGGAGGAGGAGACGGGTTAATTAATGGGAGGGAGGACGCACAAAGGAGGGAGCCGCTTGACCTCGTTCCATTAGGCCACCTGCCTTCTCTGACTTAACCCCTCCCTACTTTACAGCCCTACAGCTCTAAGATGTTGCACGGAAATTTAATATTTAGTCTCAAACCACTTTATTTAACATTAATTATTTACTTTAAAACATTATTTTGTATTATTTAGCCATTATTAGAACACCTGCACTTCGCAAACTGTTGTTCCTAGAAAAAATATTAAAAACTTGTTTGTGGTAAATTGCATGTAGTTTTTTGACTATAATTATAGACACTTTTAGATAGGGACCACGGTTTTCGATTTGTTAAAAAAAATACATTCAAACGCCACTACATTTTCTGCTACAGTAACAGTGTTTAAGGTTTCTTCTAGAAATAAATCACAGATTTAAACAAAACAACTAACTTTCTCAGTTTATTGCTACCGCGAATCAATCAAATTCTCCCTGAGAGCTAAGTTGCATGCATTGTATTGTGTGTATAGCGTAAAACGTTAGTTCGAGTTATCATCAGTGAAAAGAATTTTCAACTCCTAAAAAATTGTTGACAATTGTTTTTGATTATTTCTGGAAAATCCAATATAACATTGGACTTCAACATTCTAACAACATTCCAACAACAATTGAAATAATCTCTATTTGGTTTTTCATTTTCCTCGTGGAATTTGAAGTATATTTACTAAAAACGAAATGAAATATTCGACTCGGTGCACATGATATTGCAGTCGTTTTAAAATTCGATGATTTACAAATTTTTAATACAACAATTTCATAATCAACCGTTTAAAGAGTGAAACTAATTATTTACTGACTTTTTAAATATTAAAATACTAGCAAACCCGTGCAAATAAGATAACCACAAAAAAAGAAATTGTTTTAATAAAACTGTAAAACTTTAAACAAACATAGAAAAGAAAGACATTTTTTATAAGCACTAGCAGATCCGGTTAAGTTGACCTATGTAAACAATAATATCAACACAAGAAGTAGGTTAGACATCGATCATTTCAAAAACAATTGAAATAGGCCTACAATTACCAAATATAATTTGACTACTAGGTAATTTGACAATAAATCTACCTGATTATTTTATAATTGTAATTTTAAGAAAACCAAAGAATTGTTGAACAAGAATAATTTCAAACTAAGTTTGCAGATAGACTCATTATCAGTCATGTATTTTAATTTGTATGTTTTTTTTAACTTCTGTAGAATTTAAACCAGTTATAATACTGGTATTCAAAATTGTAATTTTTACGTTTGTTGTTAAATTTGATTACTAGTAGTTCAGTGAACAGTTGACCTAGCTCGTTGAAATAAGAAATGTGGTTTTGAGCTTACGTTAAAAATAGTGTGCCAGTATTGAAGTAGAAGGTTTAGCCAGTGAAAATTATTTTGAAATTTATTCGTGTTCGACTCTAAATACTGTATCGTGCAACAAAAAACAAAATTAATAAGATAATGTAGCTGGTAAAAGACTACAACTCAGTAAATGCGAGGCAACTCCAATCGGCCTCCTTGTCTCGGCTCCCCCTAAACAACTCACTCACAGTCACAGCGGCCACACTGATGTAGCGCAGGAAAGAGCAAGACAGCAGGAAGCGCTCTCTCTCTCCCTCACCATAAAATTTTAACGTTTTATGAAGATATCTAAAGAATAAACGTATAAAAACATGGTTAAAATACAAAAACTTTAACGATTACGGTTACGGTTAAGCCAAAAATTTTCTTTTAAAAAAGCTTACACTGAGAGAAACGGTTCGGCCGCCATTTTTATTTTATTTAAGGGGTTAAAATTGAAAAATTGAAGATACCATATATAGACATGGCTCGACCTAGGAATAAGGAACATGCAAAAAATCGTGACAATCGGTCTTGGCATTTGGCAGTAATCGTGAGACACACAGACGAAATGCCGAACGGTCAAGCTAAAACGGAGACCTCGCTTCGCTCGGTCAATAAATACATTATTAATATTGCTATAGTTATTATTAAAAACTTTCTTACTTGCAAATGTTAAAAAGATAAATTAGATTTTATTTTAAATAACAAAAATACAATAAAATATAATTTATCACGTTTATTTACCCTTAACTGGCAAGATAAAATTGTTTTTGTATACAATAACAAACAAAGTAACGCAGAATCTCAAAATTAATTCAACTTCCCAATATAAAACAATAACCCTTCGCACTTCTATTTCTAAGACAGAAAAGGCTTTTGCAAACATTGAACACAATCTTCCAATAGATTTTCATATTTTTTTTACAAACAAATTTTTTAGAAAATTCATGTATATTTATATTATAAAAGAACTACTGTAACAGAATTGTAACATGGTGAATTGGAATATGTACAACTACGGGGTTTCTGTGGGTATATTATTCATTGTGAAATAAATGTTGGTTGATTGTAGATTGCTGCAATTGCCATATATTAAATACATTGCAATTGAAAATATAAATATAGGCGAACACGAATCATAAAAATAAATTAAAAGTACAAAGTATTTTTTAGTATTTTTCGTAAATGGTATTGGGCGAATAATAACTTTTGTACCACTAATTTGTTAGTATTAGCCTTATAACTGTCAATAAACATATAATTTTTAATTTTGTTATTGTTTTGATTCAGTAACTAGATTTGACCTAAACTACTTGTTACATTTGTAGAGTTCTAAACAGTGACACTCTTGAAAGACGAATTAACTTTTTATAAAAATGATATAATATAAATGTATTATAAACATACAATAATTAGCTGTAATAACTTTATTTATGTAAGTGGTACAATATTTTTTGAGAAATTTGTATAGTTTTGGTTAGGTTTTTAATTGTCTGTAAACTAGAAAGGTGAGAATAGACTAATATTTACTGGACTCAATTTAGTAACATTACAAAAAAGTCCATCGTGATGAAAATATGTTTGACTAAAAGTTATAAGTAAAAAATGCATGGTTTTTTATCATTTAATGAAAAAGACCTCATATAGGGGCTTACTTTTTATGAGGTGTTTTTCACCCAAAGATAAAAGTTTTGATTAGGCTTTAGTTATACTTATAATATCTTTTAAAGGCATAACAATTTATTAAATTAGACGGAGTAAATAATTATATTTACTGTAATGTGATTGTTTTTACAGTTTATCTTTATTTCAAATATATGTGTTTTAATGTGAGCAGAACCGTCGCAATATTAATTCCTGTAAATCAGTTCAAAATACCTCCACCCAGTTTAGAACCAAGAGCCTTACGATTCGGAATCAGGTACAAGGCACCTTGTTTAAAATAAAAGTTAGTATTAAATAAAATACTTTTCTTTCAGGATCTGAAACTACCGTAAACAAAAAAAAAATATATCATATTTTACACTTTATAAAACTAGAGTTTTATTATGATTTATTAAATTTTTTCTTACTTCGAGTAAACTCAATAATTATTAATTTTATAAATTATAAAGACGAAAAATCTGTTATTTTAAAATTTTAAACACTCAAACTGACTTCTAAAACATCATAAGGAAATAATTATTTGCTTGAATAAAATATTGAGTAATTTCAAAGATTAGATATGAATTTTTTCTCAGTTAACTCCTAATGTTATTTACAAAACGTCTTATCTCCCTAGCGCTATAGTAATTTGAATTACACAATATTTTAAATGTTTAAATTTGTAGAGTAAGTTTGAGATCTATTGGCAAAGGTTTAAGTAATAAATATTTTTTTATATTGTTAAATTTGTGCCTTTCAATAAAAATTTAAATATACACTTTGTATAATTGTCTCCATGCACTTTTGCACTAATACAAATGTTTTTGTAGATAAACTCCCACTGAACGGAAACCCTCACAATGGAATTAATCTGCTATAAGACGCAATTCTAACCAAAGAGCTTTTGTTAGAAGCTGATATTGACAAGTGTTTCTATTGCCTAAGGAAACATTCTCCATTTATTTAAAGTAAACCATCTGTTTTTTTGTTTTTGTTTTTTTTTACTGGATTTCAAGATATGTCGGGGAATTACTTAGGAGTTCCGGAAATATTTAATTTTATTCGTTTTTAATTTCACAATTATATTGCTAACATAATCTTGTTGTTCTCTTTTTGCATGTACAATTTAATATTATGTTTATTTATTTTATGTAGTTCATAATATTTAAAAAGAACTATTACACCAAACATAACTCTCAATGCCCATTATCCTATATTAGCAATGTACAAACACTACATTGCCAAATGATTGTTTGTAGCAAATGATTTGAAATTAAATGTAGCTAAATTTTCAATTAAGTACAATTTTAAACGGAATTTAATCAATAAAGAATATAAAGATAATTAAACACAGGTAAAAATGATTAGCTTAGTGTTATTTCAGACGCTTGCTTGGTGTTGCCCTTTTAAAATCTTTTTACTTCGCTTATGTCGAAGTATTTTTTCCCTTTCGTTTTAAGTCTAATCTTTCAAATTTATCTGTATTTTAAATTATAATCAACTTTTATTTTATTTTTGAACAGGAGTAAACATTTGTATAAACTTGAAACGCATATTCAATAAAAGGTTTTTTATACAGTAGATATATTTTGTTACCATTTTTAATCGTGTTTTAAATATTTTCTAGCTTTTAAATTGTACTGTTAGTTTCAATATAAATATTAGTACTAGGGGCTCTGAACCTGGAAGCTTCGCTTCGTTTGCAGTTAGCCAAAACTAGCTAATCTTTGGCTCGTATGTACCTGGGTGACCGAGCATCGTTCAGTATTTTTACATCTGGGTTGTATCTATAATGTATCTATTCGAATAATTAGTGACTTTAAAAGTGGTATAAAAAAAGTTGTATCTATTCGCCTTCTAAGTGAGATGCAAGGTGGTTTAAAAAGAAGTTCAGAGTTAAAATTGTATGCGCATTTTTGCAGACATAAGACCTAGCGCTTTCATAAAAATAGCCAGAAACATTAGCTAGATCCCCGAAATAAATTTATAAATATCCAAATATACAAAAACTAGCTGACCCGTGCGGCGTTGACCGTGGTGGTTGGTATTTTCAGTATTTCTAACGTAATTATATTCTTTTTAAGTGTTCAGTCAGTGAGTGGTATTTGGCTTTTATATATATAGATCTTAAATAATAAAAGCACTATTGTCATAATAATAAAAGATCTGAAATTATGATCCCCCAAACCCCTCCTAAAATTTCGAAATTTTTCATACCCTTTCTTAGTGAGCACCTATGGCCCTAGAGGAAGCTACATACCAAATTTCATTCCAATCCGTTTGGTAGTTTTGAAGAAATCGTGATTTAATAACTTTGATCCCTAAAACCCCCTAAAATTTCGAATTTTTTGAAACCCTTTCTTAGCAAGCGCCTGTGGCCCTAGAGGAAGCTACATACCAAATTTAATTCCAATCTGTTCTGTAGTTTTTGAGAAATCGTGATGAGTGAGTGAGTGAGTGGTATTTCTCTTTTATATAAATAGATTGCTCGTTTAATAAGATATCATTTAAATGTCAGTATTGTATTATGTGATACATGTATAACAAGCTATTACTATAAATAACTGATGAATAAAATCACTACTATAAACTCTGCAAAAGTTAACACTTTATATCATGGTGCGTTATACACTGGTGTTTAAATCTATTTCAATAATTTCCTGACAATAGAAGAAAAACACAATACATTTGAAGATTATCTTGTAATTTACTCAGACACACCTCACATTTTATTCAGTACTGTAAAGAATTTCTTTAATTTATCCTCCAATGGTATATATACAAATATTTGTACGCTATTCATGTTTGCATATTTGTGAATATGATGTAAGTTTTTGTATTTGAAACCCAATTATTTCGTTATTTTATGCAAAAATAACAAAGTTTATATAAAATCAACTCTAGCTCTAGCTTTTATAGTAGCGTAAATGCAATCTCATTAATCCTAGGCATTCTAATAATAATACTTATAAATTAATATAGAAACATAAATAGCATAACACAATTGATCTGGAAGTTATTACTAATTAACGTATGCAGATATAAATAAGTTATTGCACATCAATAGGCAAATGGAAATCATGGAACCAGAAATTCAGTATTTTACACTCGACTTTATGACAAACAGTATCATAAAACCTATTACATACACCATTACCTCCCTTTGCAATTAAAAACAATGTGTTACCAATAAGTTTTCAATTATTCCTTTATAAAGTTTACAAATTTGTTTATAAATATTAATTACTAATTTTAAAATCTAAATTAAATATCGATAGTGCTCTAGGCTTACCGGGGTTGTTTTAACTTTGTAAATCAATGATTCATCACTAAATTATAAAGGCAAATGTAAAACACCCAGATAGCAACATTTAAAATTACGGTTAACTGCAAATACAGTATATATGAATGTAATATTTGATTTCTTTATTAATGTTACAGTGTATAGATCTTGTCAACTATTTATATATAGAAAATTAAAATACCAAAACACGATATAACAACACTACACAATATGGTAGAATTAAACAACAAATAAGACAATATTTAATATTACTAAAAACATTTTTTTTTACAATTAATGAATAAAAATTTTTATTTGTAATCTACATATATATATTTTTTTAAATTTCTTACAAGGAGAATATTGAACATAGACATACTTTCATAATGGTAGAATGTCCGGGTAAACAATCATCCATTACAAATATATATATTACTATGATGAGTACATCATTTCATTTGGAATTTATGTTTTCTTTGTATTATTTAGATGCATATAATTTCTCTTTCAATTTTAATTTAATTTTTCGTATTGTATTGTATTATCAATACTTAGTTCAGACAATTTTGAATTAGCCCAAGAATTTATTTGGTTGGATTTTGTATACGGTCAAATATTGTAATTTTAAACAATGTCTCACATCGCCCTTATTATAGTAAACCTCTGAAGGTTTAGCTAGAGCGGTTTCCAAACTGAAGTATTTGTCAAATTGTTATCACTGTTCGAAACGTTTATTGTAAGAAGTCATAATACATATATTACAAACGTATCTCTCTCGCGTTTAAAATACTCCTAATATAATGTTTTTTTTATTTTTTAATTAACTATATTCTAATTTCTATTCATCTTTTATGTACATTTTCCGCAGATTTTTGTATATGTAATATACGCTAGAACTTTCTTTCATGTATGTGTATGTGTTCACTAACGCCCTGGTCGAACACACTTAGCTCAGGCGATTTACAGGATTGGAACCATTTTCTGTATGTATAACAGAAAATGCTGAACTCACCTCTCGTCGATACATATTTATTCAAACAAAGAGTTAAAATTTAGTACAAATATCTCTTAAATAATACATGGGCTAATTAAACCACACAAATATAAACATTTTATAACTTGTACTTCTATACAATAAGCCTACAAATAATTTCGAGATAGATTACGCAGCTCGATACAGCTGTTTTATGACTTATTCATGTCTTTAGTAATACATAAAAAAAGTTATTCATTAGCATTTCAATTACTTGTGTATAACAGGTGGAAATAATAAAACTACCCATGAAACAAAAATACATGTCAATTAGTAGGTTATACTTTCTTTGAAGCTATAGAGCTGAGATTTAGTACATTTAGCTCTTGAATGATTCATAGATAAATAAACAATACTTAGATTTTGTCACTTGCGACTATAGCGTAAAATTAGTTACCTACCCTTATTAAACTAAAATTAATTCCTCTAACTTATAATTATCACTTTGAAGTTGCCTAATCTGGAATATACAGTTAAAACATTTGTCAAAATAGCCAATTCATGTTTTGTGAATACATCAACCAAAATTTTATCGTATATTTTATTTAAATGTGTTAAAAAAATTGTTGAAGTCAAACTACAAATATCTCTTGAGAGCATATAACAACACTTTTCCTCAAACAGTAAAAGTTGCTTTTAAAATATTTTTTAAATTCGGAAGATTTTTATGAATCATGCTTTAAACCAGTGTTTATCAATCCTAGAGTTAAATATGTTTAGTTAACTTTGAATCATTTGTGAAACCATGAACAAATCTAAATTCATGCATTTCATAACAAGGAAGATATTTTTAAAGACGAGATATTTTAACATCATTACGAGTTTTCAGGTTTTTCATCGGAATTAGCTAAATTAACATAAACACGCCCAATGTAATGGATGATACGCAGTATTTCGGTTCAATAGAATGAGGATTGCGAGAAGTACGGTTCTGAGCACTGAACAAATACTCTTAACGTTGCATACGTCATGTTTAATTGCATTCGGCTTGATGCCCCCTGCACACGGAAGGGATGTATTTCGAAACATTATTTTGCAGTGAACATTTTTAGAACAAAAATGAAAATATCGTTCAAAATTTTAAAGCAATGTTAAATTGGCAATATTTAGGTACACTTTAAAAAAAAAAATTATTGGAGATATCCTGTTCATACTTTCAGGTTTGTTTAAATAGGTCTTCGCATCTGTTGTATACCACTTAGTTTGCAATAATATAAAACGAAACAGATTTTAGGATTTTTAAACATAGGCCTACTAATAAAACATTTAAAAAAACGTATGTATCTACTTATATAAAGCTAGACGGTAACACTGATTCACTGACATTAATTATGAGGCACTTCCCTAATCGGACCCCCCTCAACCTTGTACTTGAATTAAAGCTCTCGAAGGGAAACTTTTGGGAAAATTGCCAGAATTTAACATTTTTAAATTTTGGAAGCACCTTTTGGGCGTGAAATGTTTTTTTAGATTTTTTCAATTTTTTTATTTTTTCATTTTAAGCACGTTTTGTAAGAAAGCATTAAGAGATAGAGAAAAATGTTAAATACAAAAGTTGTAGAAAATTAAATTTTAAACGGAAGATTTCCTGTCAGATTCAAGATCCAATCATCCTTTTAGTCACTATTCATCCAATAAGGGAGGCTCCGCCCAACGTCTTTAAAGCTAGACGGGTTCACTTATTCACTGACATAAACTATTAGGCACTTCCCGTAACCGTACCCCCTCGACCTCATACTTGATTTAAAGCTCTCGACGAGAAACTTTCAGAACAATTGTCATAAATTAACATTTTTAATTTTGAAAGCACCCTTTGGAAGGGAAAGTTTTTTTTCAATTTTCCCCTTTGATCGCGTTTTGTAAGAAAACGGTAAGCTATAGCAAAAAATGTTAAATACAACAGTTGTAGAAAATTTAATTTCAAACTAAAGATTTTCCATCAGATTTAAGATCCGATCATCCGTTTAGCCGCTTCACCCGAGAAGGGCAAATTTCCCATGTTAATCTTATAGAGATAATGTTTAATGAGTTTGAGTCAGCTGCCAAATAAAACAGCTGATTTATGCTCGGACACCTATGTACAAACGAGCCGATTAACGAGATTCTTTAGTGAATTTCCCAACTGCGAACGAAGGGAAGCGTCCAAGGGCAAAGCCCCTAATACATATATATTTTTTAAAGTAAATTTACATTGCAATTATATATACCGTGGTATAAAATGATATCTACCTACTTGTACTGTATAGCTGTAAAAAAATTCAAGTTTGTATTTTTAACAGTGTGTGAATTATGTGTACCTAAACATGAAAAAATTAGAAATTCTGTAAACGAGAGTTAAAGTTTATTAGGCACTGTACTCACTGTTTTCAGTTAAATTCATCAGTTTTAAAAATAAGGATGTAAGAAGTGTTGCCAACATTTAAATATATAATAGAATAAGAAAATATAAATTTGTATACTATATTACATGGAATCATACATATATGTAAACAACTCTTCGTGTCCTATTTACTAGATATGGGAGTGCAAGCGTTTTTATAAACGTTTATTTTGCTATCAAAATAACCTCAAATACCTATGTATTATACATCAAATTGTTCACGACAAAATGTAGATTAATTTAGAATAAAAAATTAAAACTATTTTTTTTTAGAAAATTCATGTCATACTAACATTTGTTTATATAATTAGAAAGTGTAAGTGGAAGTTATTATTTATCACAAAGTTAATTAAATCGTCTTAACATAATTAATCAAGTTATCAAGTTATCAAGTTGTATCCTGGCAAAGGAAGACAATGGGTTTATTAATCTAATAGTGTTGTGTATGTAGGATGTTAGAGATTAGCTTTAATGTTTGTTATTAATCTCTTACTTAACTATAAAGTTAAACATGAAGCTTATTTGATATTGATAAATGTTACATTTCTGTAGTTATTTTAAATGTATACGTGATAGTTGAAAATGAATAAACACAATCACTAAAATCAAATCAACTCTAAGGCTCGGCTTTCTACATTCAAAACAGTGAAGTTGGGTACCAATTTCAATGTTAAATAACGAAAATATACCTTCACTATTAAGCATATTTTTGTGTTGTTTTTGTCAAAAAACGAAAGCTGTATTTTTTTTCTTAAAGTAAAATAGATTGTGGGTGTTGATTGCTAAGGTTTTTTGCAATATCTCTTTTTGCAACTGAGTAAAAAATTAATAAAGTTTACTATTTTTTACTATTTATATCATACGTTTATGAAAACAATAACACGGTTTTTTTTAAATGTATTCGGCAATCAACATCCGTATATGACAGTACTTCAAAATAAAACGAAATTTTTAAATTTCTTCCACGAAATAACAGAAAAAATGACTTATTCTGTAGCATTGCTCTTATGGCAATCAGATTCAATATGGCGGAGAAGGTAGCACCCCCTTAAATCGCATATGGACTGGACGTCCGAAAGACGACCATCCCCAGTAATTGGAACTACGGCATAAGTTGTAATTTTTACATTAATGTTTAAATAATCAATAGAATATGTAACACCAGATGTTTGAATTATAATAAAGTAAGTGTTTGGTTTCTTTACTTAATATACAACAGCAATTAGATTTACCAGATTCTAAATTTGCCAAACTCCTTGCAAAAAAAAAAAACGTGTCTGTGCTAATAATTGTAGGCTTAACATTAAAATGTTAAGCTTTGGATTTTTAGTAACTTTGACCCCAAACGCCCCTAAAATTTTGAATTTTTATAAAAAATTTCTTAGCGAGCACCTAGGGCCCTAGAGGAAGCTACATACCAACTTTCATTATAATCCATTCGATGTTTTTTTTTTAGTAACTTTGATCCTATCAAACCCCACCCTAAAATTTCTAATTTTTTTAAAACCTTTCTTAGCGAGCACCTAGGGCCCTAGAGGATGCTACATACCAAATTTCATTCCAATCCGTTGAGTAGTTTTTGATAAATCGTGATGAGTCAGGGGGTGTTATATGGCTTATATATATATTTTTCATTGATTTTTGTTTGTGTTTTCTTTTGGTTTGGGTGTCAAACCTAATAAAAGCTGTTGTTTCTGAAGAATAATAAACTGATTCTAAACTTGCTAAGTTGGTTTATATGGTATTGAATGAAACAAGCACGTGTTGTTTAGTTTTTGATCCGAACAGCTGTTTTATCTGTTATAGGTATGGAAGTGCACTACCGAATCTTTACTATTTAGGCCTATCTCTTAAAATAAAACTTTTTATTAAATTCTTTCTTGGTGTGCTTGTACAAATATACATTTAGATTTTCGTATTTGTACCTTAAGTAGTGTTTGCTCTACTTTTATTCTATTTCAGTCATCAGTCATTCAGTAAGGTCAAAGCCACTTACATATTATATGGATATATGTTCATTCATAATGTGACTTTATTTTTACAAATATATATAATCTGGTATTAAAAATGTATTTGTAAAAATAAAAAGTGTACACTAACTGTCAACCTAAATTTAAGCATGACGTTATTTAATTGTATTGTCGCACATTTACAGAAAATTGCATCCAAATACATACGTAAAAACAATTTAAATTCCAGAAAAACTCGGTTTCACAGATCTTTAAGTATAAGTTGTTTATATTACGCTGTTTTGACTTAATTTAGATTTCGGCCATGTATTGTATTACTAGTGAATGCTTCTATTCGCTATTGCTTGATTTAGTTTAAATGGTAGTTATTCCATTTCATTACATTGATTTAAGTTATCGAATTGCAAAATGGTTTTATGCCCTTTAAGAATATACTACACAAATTTAGATTTATAGTTTGTAAACCTTTATAGACAATACAGTAAAAGTTTTGTTTGCTTTTACCTAATCTAAAAAAAACTGATCATTGTGAAGAATTGTAAAAAACCTGATTCTAAATTGGTTGCAAATAAACTTGTTTTGGTTTATTGTAGGCCTAACCTAAAACCATGTTCAGTTTTTGATCCAACACAGCTTTTCTATACATATTATGCAACAATCAATGTTTGAAATGAATTAAAATATAGTAAGCATTTTTAGTTTTGTTGATTTTTGTTTGCTTTACGTTGGTCAGTCTAACCTAAAAAAAGCTGTTGCTTTTGAAGAATAATAAACTGATTATAAAATGCCGAGCAAAGTTGCTATGGTAATGAATGTAAACAAACATGACGTGTTGTTAAGCTTTTTATACGATCAGCTGTTTTTGTGCATTATGGTCTTGAGTCCATATACAAAAGAGGCTGTTTAG
>JAGFPH010004599.1:0-21838 GCA_018207615.1 Philaenus spumarius | reverse complement strand
ATCAATTATAAGTTTACAAATTTTATTTGACCTGTTTCTTCAATTCTGAAACCAGATTTTTTTAAATCCTACAATCCACTCTGATTTATGATCTCTTTTTATATCATACATAAACGAGAGAAATTTTATTTTGCAATTAAAAAAAACATAAGTATTTATAAATCAAAATTGCAATTAAAAACTATTTAGTTGACTATTTGCAGTGGTTAGAACTAGAAATGCCATCTTAGGAAAAAAATACTTTTATTAAGACAGTTATCTAAAGATTCCACATGGTTATAAGTCAGGCAGCAGGCGTTAGTTATTATTCACTATGCCTTTTTACTAACAAATTATAATATATATCTTTAGGTTCGATTAGGTATAACCAAACCTTTTCAAAATTTACTTGTTTAATATGAATATAAATAAATGTAAAGTATATTTTTAAACGTATTAAATCTTATTATTAAATGTATACAATATATCAGTGAGAAGTAACCAGTCTACGCTCTGTCATAACTTGTAGTACGTTATTTATACACTAGGTGTTTGTATGATTGTGGACGAAATTTAAAAATTAAAGTGAGTAATTTTGTAAACAATAGTTTAAAATATATATATATTATTATTATTAACTTACTCACAAACTTAGTTTTTTTTAGTATTTAAAATTTGCAATTTCAAACTTATGTAGAATATAAACTTTGAAAATGAATATTAGGTGATTACAAAAAATATATATATATTTAAGATTCTATCTTCTATTTTGTACTAAGTGACAAAGCTCTTCTAAATCGTGCTACAATTAATTATTTATATGTTTTTGGTTGTTAAAAATTATTATATTTTTTTAAATGTAACAAAATCTAAAAAAAAAATCGCATATCTATCAGAGAAACGATGTTAGGTTTACGAACTTTAATTCGGTTTAGTGAAATTAACTATACTATTGTAGTTTATTTATTTCAGTAATTCAGTACATATGGAAAAGGGAGTTGTGAATATTGTGCTATAGACTAATCGTAATTTGTAAAAAAGATTCGTTTACAAATTGAAAGCTTTTTCTTTTAAAAAAATATAAAAGTAATAATCAGAGAGGAAGGGGAAAATAAAATCAGTTTTTTGAAAACAAAACTTGATTACTTTGTAAATTAATAATTTTTTTTTTAAATCAGTGAAGGGGAAACCTACATGTATTCTGTTGTATCAGATCAAGTAGGTTAAGTTTGAATTAGTAATTTTAATCTACATAATAGAATAGCTATGACTGTCCAAAAATATATGTGACTAATATCTGCGAATTGTCATTGCTTCTGTATTTTGGTATAATCGCTTAAACATTATGCAGTAATCGTACTAGTTGGTACATATAATAAATTAGACACACGATAGGGTACTTCAACGTTGAGATTGGGATTGTTCTATTCTAACGGTAATATATTTTGCGAATAATTATAAAACAATAATTGTTTTTGTTTTTAAAAACTTTTATATTTTAACATATGAATATCAATATTAATATAAATAAGAACAAAATTATATATATGTAATGTAACTTTCCTTTATGTTATAACTAGCACAACATCAAGGCCCGATCCGGCTTTGCACGGATGGACAAATCAAGTTAAATGTATATAAACAATAAAATATATCAAGAAATATAATACACTATGTAGGCCATTTCTTATGGGAATTTTTACTAACTTTGACCCCCCGAACACCCCCAAAATTTCGAATTTTTTTAAAACCTTTCTTAGCTAGCACCTAGGGCCCTAGAGGAAGCTACCTACCAAATTTCATTTCAATCCGTTCTGTGTTTTTTTGAGATTTCGTGATGAGTGTGTCAATGGTATTTGGATTATATATATATAATAGCTGACCCGTATGGCGTTGCCCGTGGTGGTTGGTATTTTCAGTCTTTTTAACGTAATTGTATTATTTTTAAGTGTTCAGTCAGTGAGTGGTATTTGGCTTAAATATATATATAGATCTTAAATAATAAAAGCACCATTGTCATAATAATAAAAGATCTGAAATTATTATTTTAGTAACTTTGATCCCCCCAAACCCCTCCTAAAATTTCGAAATTTTGCATACCCTTTCTGAGTGAGCACCTTATGGCCCTAGAGGAAGCTACATACCAAATTTAATTCCAATCCGTTCGGTAGTTTTGAAGAAATCGATTTTTAATAACTTTGATCCCCACCCCTAAAATTTCGAATTTTTTTAAACCCTTCCTTAGTGAGCACCTATGGCCATAGAGGAAGCTACATACCAAATTTCATTTCAATCCGTTTGGTAGTTTTTGAGAAATCGTGATGAGTGAGTGAGTGGTATTTCGCTTTTATATATAGAGAGAGTTTAAAAATTATCGCTAACAAATAAATGTGATACTTTGAATAACTAAAATTATAGATTTTATTTGTAAGTTAAAGCCAAATGTAATGTATAATTAAGGCTCGTATAATAATAAGTTACTAACGTTGCAAACAGGCAATTCATGTTTTTTTTTAGTTTATATACTGATATTATTATTAATAATTATAATTAATCTGTATCCACCTGGAAATGAGGCATGTAGGTCCGAGTGTTTGTTGTAGGACACTTACCTTCATATGCGGGGTTATGTTAACTCTCTGGTACTGTACACTGTATTTACTTCTGTATTACTTCCAACCGTAGCAAGCCCGGACACCGGAGCTGGATCATTGTTACTAAACAGTAAAAGAAATTGCCTGTTTGAAATATTAAACTTGAAAATTTTAAAAGGCTCTTTTAATTAATTTAATTTAGTTTATGATCACCTAATAATTTTGTAAGTATATCTTTAGTAATCTTAATAATGAAAGTTAAATTATTTAAAGATTGTTTTATTTGTTTGTTTTTTCAATTGCGAAAGAAGGCTACAATATTGCTATATATTTTGATATTATTTAGTTTATTTTGTAATATGCAAATTCATAAAAATTGTAACTGATTTTAGATTTAACAATACACGATTGTCCATGTTATTTTATTATCACAATTGAATGAGGACAATATTATTTTATTTAAAAATGTATTTCTCCTCAATCTATGATTTTGTAAAAAATACTTTATAAAACATACAGTTGTAGAATAAAATTTGAACAAAGAATTAACAAATAATACGTTTATTACCTCAAATGCGTTTCAAAGACATAGTCGCTAAATTCAGCGATGCACGAGGTACAATAAACAATTGACAACTAGTCTGAATAATAGCTTGATTATTGTAGCTCTTGTATCACTTTTCGATGAATCTTCTTGATTTATTACAAGTATTAGTTGTAACGTTCTGCGTAGACGTTTTATTTTACGAAATGCAGTCTTGTCACAAACACATATTTATGAAGTCTACAATAATACAATCATAACAGTAAAAGTATTAACACTTTTTTCTTGTTCCATTATAATGTACTACGAAACAAATTTCTAGTTATAGTACAGACTGAACTATGTTTAATAACCCTTTGATTCATTCATATCCGCAATGAGCTCCAATCCACTAAATCAGAGCATGAACAAATTGTCGAGAATTGTTTACCAAGTTAAAAATTGCGGTTTTAATGGATTTAGAGAATTTTTCTTTATTCAATGCCATAGTTTCTTCAATCGTTGGAGTTGATGATTTTCGACAACATATCCAACAATAAGATACCTAACAACGTCTTCTTTTGCGTTTTGTAAAAAGACAAATTTTCGTGTTTTTAGTTCAGGGCAAATAATTCATAAGATTATCAGTAGAGGGAAAAGGATGTTTTTACACCAGGGTGTTCCAGGGTGTGCCGGGGTCTCCCCCAACCCCAAAATGTGCCCCAAAAAATCCACCCACCACCTCCAAAGTTCCACCTACCACCCCCTTGTTCCCGCCCCAGGCCAGAAAATTCCCCTTTACTACCCCCGGATCCCCCTTCAAAACTCTCCTAACACCACCTTTTTCCAGCCCCAGGCCCAAAAATTCATCCCAACATCCCAAAAATTCCACCCACTACCCCTTTATTCCCGGATCACTCCCCAAAAATTCCACCCACCACCCAATTAATTATTCCCGAGTTCCCCCTCAAACCAAAAATTCATCCTAAACTCTCCAAAAACTTTGACTAAAAAAAGATCTAATCCCCACATTTTTTAAATCTTACCCAAGGTTACCCTCTCCCCTATAAACCTAAGGCTAAAATCAACTCTCTCTTTAAACGCAGGTGGATCCATGACTAAAAATAAATCCCACCTCCATATAAACCTAAAGTTGAACACAACTTTATTTTATTGTTGAAATCCTAATTCAAGGTTTCACCATCATCCATAAACCTAAAGCTTACCGATATGGTATTTTAACATGCAAGCTCACCCCCTAAATGTTTAACATTGTATACATACATTTTTATAGTCATTCTCTATTGTTCTTATAAAAAGTCTGATATCTAAAAGAAAAAAATAATCAGTAGTCAAAATGGTTCCATGTAAATATATATTATGTGAATTCAACATTGTGAGTGAACTGTTGTCAATTTAAAAACACTTTTTAAAGTTGAACAAGGAAACTAATAATCTTTGGTTAAGGAAACATTTTTCAAAATATTTGTAAACAGTTTATTCAAAAATTAATATTAAATAAATAATAATATACACAATCTTGATGGGAAAGAATAGTCAGTCCCGATTTAAAAGTAACCATATATTATAAACTAGAAATATTTAAACTAAACTAATGGGAAACTAACCCAATCCGTCAGTTTATTCAAAAGTAATATTAATAATATACACAATAAGTTTCATTGTTCAAATAATCGTAAAATAGTTTCATTGTTCAAATAGTCGTAAAATAGTTTATCACACTTCACTCTTAAACAACAAAATTATTAGTTTCCATACTTGTAGCCTAAACCTACTAAACGTATTGGTATAAAATGGAAAAGCCTTAGTATACAGGGTGATTTTTGGAAACTTAGGCTAAATCCTCTTTAATATAAAAAAAAGTGATATACAAAACTGATCTCGGGACAGTTATTCATAAAACTTATAAACTCTATTTACAAAATCCCAAAACACCCCATTCCCCTCCGAAAACACTCAAGAATTTGTAATGGACACTTATAGCTTGTGATATCAAATTAATTCCCTGATAAACATTAATTTTCGTAATAAGAAAATAAAATCCAGATAACTTATTCGTTCTTTACGCTCAACAATTTTATTAAAGTGTAAACTTCAATGGTCCCACTTCGGTGCAGTGTTTGCTAACATTAATCGGCTTTTACCGTCACGAATTTTCCCATGCATTTTATGAAACGCTCTATTATGTGAAACGCTCTATTCCGTCAGATTGAAAAGTTTTGGTCTTTCTAAGATTCGTACCAGCAGAGTTAATCACCATAAACTAGCGCCTTAGCAGATTAGGCCACGAAAGCAATGCTATTTTAGTATATTTAAATTGGGAATAAAGTGTAACAGACTGTCCTACGTCATAGGCTTAACCCATTAATGTTAACACAATGAATAGTTTAATTGTTAATACCTCTTAAATGGACATTGTGCTTCGTCATTTCTTAAGTTCTATTAAAAATGGACATTGTGCTTCCTCAATTGGTAAGTTGTATTTACACTACACCCGTGTGGTCTTAAGAATACAATTTAATTTTTTTTTATAAGTTACTCTTTTTATTTAATAGTATTTAAATGACATATATTATTTAAAAACTGTGTTATGGGCAGTTTTTAATTTGTTATGAGAAATTGAGAAAACCTATTTTCGAAATCCTTTCAAGCCCACTCCTATTACCCCATGTCAACAGTTTGGTATGAACACTTTTGACTTGAGATACATGAACTTAAAACCCTTTATAAAACTTGAATTTAAGTGGTAGTAAAATAAAAATGAATTAGCTTATTTTGACATTACCCAAAAACCACATCAATCACTTCTTAAGGTAACAAGTAAAGAAATTAAAATGAAAGTTATGAAATCAATGTAATAATTAATTATTTTTCTCATTAGGACATTACAAGGTGTTCCTTAATATCTTTCTATGATCAGCGTAAACCAAATAGGTTTTTGTAATTGTTTTGTATATATCTTTTCGGCTTTATAAAAATATAAAGTTAAAATGTAACCTCAATTTTTTAGCGTAGGAGGAGTTACACGATTTTTACTACAAGGAATCATAGCTTCATTAATGTATTACAAGCCATATATTGTGTCCATTAAATATGTTAGCTGTAAGGACCAAGGGGGAATTATAAATAGGTTTTATAGTGTTTTACCTGAAAGTAAGTAACTGCCTTGATCCTGATCAGATTTTGTTCGTCACTTTCTTAATATTAGAAGTGCTAAGGTTTTATTAAATCACCCAGTATAGTATATAACAAATGACAACGAAATGAACGAATCAAAACTTTAATATTTAAGATTTAATTATATTTTGAGGTTCAACTGTTAAAAGTCAAACCTGTCTAAAATTTACTTATTTTAGTTTAACTTATCTTGTGAAAAAATGTGTTGACTATTATTTAAAACTGTATAGAATATATTAGTGAGAAGTTTCTTTATTTAAATGGTGACGTTTATGTTGTGATTTGAATAGAAGGAAACCCTACACTGTATAGTGTAATATACCTTATACCAGGGCTTACATTAGTGGTTTTATAAATATATTTCTCTCATCAGTTGAATGTTTAAACTAATTGTGGTAAACAACAATAATTACTAAAACTATATATAGATTTTTACTAACAAATAATGATATTATTAATACAAGAAAACTAAATCAAATGAATTTGACATTCTATTATTATTTGTTGTTTTTGTAATGCAAATATTTGTTTTAAAACTAATAAAAACAATATTTAATCTATAATTTATTGACCCTTAAAATTTAAGAAAATATTTTTTAGGATTTAGAAATAATTTTGTTTAAAGACTGATCTTCATTAGGTTAAATCAACTTGACTTTATAATCATAATAACAGACTATTTCAAAAGAAAATATAAATGAAATAAAAAAAACATTTGAAAAGGATTACTGAAATCTCTTTACATCTGGTTAGTTTCGGACTAGGGTTAACGAAACTGATGAAAGAATAGACACCAATAATTAAGGATTAAACATATTTTATAAATAACCCTATCACGGTCAACATCTTTGGTTTAATTGAGGAAGCAACCTTCTATTTCTTATATTACAAAACTAAGTCGATTTTTTATTATTGTTTGTTCATTGAGAATCAAAAGATTTGTTTTAATCAATATAAAGTTTAAGTAAATTTAGATTTTGTATCGTATTTTTATATTGTACTGTGAATTTATTTGCCACTTAAGACATGAAATCTGACCACGAGATGTTTATAACTGCTACTTGCTAGATTGATTAATTTTAAAAACCAAAGGTATGTTTAACATCAGTAATTTATTTTGCAAGGCATTCTGACATTCTTCCTTCCAATGACTCCAAATTATAGTTTCAACGAATAATGTAAAATCTGAAGGCATCACGATGTGTGTAGTTTGTATCACATTATTTACCCACGTGCACTAAATTCAACATGATGGGGAAATCCAATTGGGGTAACTCTTAACATTGATAACTTCCCGTACTGATAATTTTTTTAAATACTCCAATCTTAATGGTAACATTCAAGTAAACGTGTAACAAAAATTAAGCTTCCAATCTATTTTTCATTTTTAATATTTATTCAGTGCTTTGGTGGGTCTGCTTGTTATACCTTATGTACAAAATATAATTTATATTGACCAATTAATTAACATTTACCTATTTAATGCAAATTGTGTAGAATAAATACAGACTTGATGAGAGAAGCAAGCAGTGGGCAGAGCCCAAACTGGTAATATATATAGATATTTTATCGGTTAACTTTTCTTTCTTTTTCTTCTTTTTATAAAAATGTATTGATTTTATAAAAAACGTTGTAAAACTTAAACTGCATAATATTTAAAGTATTCACACGTATGAGGTTGGCCAAACAGTTAGCTATTCATAAAACACTTGTTGTTTTAAATGTAATGTTTACAAAATAGTCTCTTTAGTATTTCTCGTCTACAATTACACAAACGCTCGATGTGTTATATAATGTAAAGCTTGAACACTGGGAACTTCTCGCTGATATGTTGTATACACCGATTCTTAAGAATCAAGTTTCTTAAGACGTAATTTTATATGTGTACTAACTTCTAATTAGTACATTAAATTGAGAGTAAATTTTGAAAAGGTTTGGCTTTTATTAGCTGAACCTCAGGATGTAAATAACTTGGATTAACAGGCCCAGCAACACTGGGTTGATTCAGTTAAGCCAATTGTATAAATAAACCTATCTCCATCAACATCTTTGTTTTAAATAAAGTATCAATCTACTACGTATTGTGTTGCTGCCCAGATTGGGGTTTTAGCTTTTTTTTTGTTTAAGGGAAAATACAAGTTTTATGCAATATAAACTTTAAATCCATTTATATTTTACATTTTATTCTTTATATTGTACTGTGAATTCATTTGCCACTGACCACCCTTTATAACTCGACTTGCTTGGTTGAATGATTTTAGCAACCGAAGGTATGGTTAACACCAGTAATTTATTTTTCAAGATATTCTGCCATTCTTCCTTCCAATGATTACAAATTATAGTTTTAACCAATAATGAAAAATCCGAAGACATCACGAAGTGTTTTGTTGGTATAATATATTTAAACTCTTGCGCTAAATCCAAAATGATGGGGAAATCCAATGTGGGTAACTTTTAATATTGATAACTTCAAGTACAGATATTTAAAAAAATTAGCAAAATCTTAATTTGTAACATTCAAGTAAAAGTGTAACAAAAATTATGCTTCCAATGTATTTTTCATTTCAACTATTTATACAGTGCTTTGGCAGGTCTGCTTGTTACATCTTAGTCACAAAGAGTAATTTATATTCATTATATAAAGTTAGCAGAGCCCTACTCTGGTAATATATATCAATTTCCAAAAGTTTATTTTCCAATCTAAAAGTTTAGATTTTTCCATTCTAAAAGTTTATTCATTTTATATAAAAAAAAAACTATTAAAACTTAATATTTAAATTATTAACACGGACAAAGCTGGCCCCACAGTTAATTAATGTTAAATCAGTCTCTTTAATTTTCTTCTAAAATTACACAAACATCTGATATTATGTAAGTAACGTAAAGCATGCGCAATGGGAACTTCACACTAATACATTGTATACATCAATTAAATAAGTCTCAAGTTTCATTAAAACATAATTTTATTATACAACATTTATTTGAAAATAAATTTTGAAAAGATTTAGGTTTTATTAGCAGAACAACAGCACGTAAATAATTGCAAAGTGCAAATACAACAATTAGGATTATTACTTAACCAGCATATGGGACTTTATATCTTTATATATAGATGTCTTAATATAAAGACGAGTTTCTCCTACCTGTAAAAGCAAATATAAAATTAACATTTAAGCTTGCCAGTTAATAGTATTAATTATTTTTTGGTGCATAATTATTTATATAAATAATTTTACTACTTGTCTAAATCAAACTGCTATAATGAGTTCTTGATCCAATCTCAGTTACAATAAAGGTTAAACATAACTATTTGGACTTATCCCTACTCTTAATTTTAAAAGTAAAAAAACCTAAATATATTTACTATTTTTAATTGTGAAATCAAACAATCTACTGGAAGTGTAGAGGGGACAGCTGTTATTGTTAAAACACTGAACACTTCAATCGTCTACGTAATTTTAATTGATAAAAACTTTCTTTACTATTAGATATCCGTCATTAAAACGATAAATTGCTACAGATTATAAAGCAACGAAAACAGATCCGATTGGGTAAGCTATTGTTTTAATATGTTTCTTACATTCAATTATTCAAAACCAGAAACATTCAAGCTTGGACACTCAAGTATTATATACTTTATAATAGGTGAAATAAATTATCCATAACAAGGAATATAAATGCCATTAACTATCCACTTATGAAGTAAGAAAGCTTAATTTTGGCACATTTGTTTTAAATACATTTGGCACAGTGTTAAATACGAAAAGTAAACCAACTCATTTCTCACAATCCGATAAAATGCAATTAATTGGTAAAATAGGTAGATCAGCCCTAGAAAGCAAATAATAGCTCTTAAAAGTTAGATCAAATTTAGTTAAAGTAAAATGAAGGAGAAAATAAATCAGTCTTTTCTGAAAACGATAGTTGATTATTTTGTAAATTAATAACATTATTTTAAAATAAGTGAAGGGAATCCCTACATTTATTATGTTGTATCAGGTCAAGTAGGTTAAGGTAGAATTAGTCTTTAGAATAGAATATACCTTGTTCTTATTCTGTTTTGTTTTTGCCTTGCAAATAGTTAGTTTTTATTTAATATACGAATTTAGTGATTTCTTATTTTTAATTTAGGTTTTTAACATAAGAGACGGTACGAAGTTAAGATCACAAAAATTATTTTAAAAGTCAGGTTTCTTATCTTTGTGTTTATTTAGTTATGTAATTAGTTCATTGCTGTTGAATTATAATATTCGATTAAATATATTATATTAGATTAATGTGTTTGCATCTTTTATATTCCATTATTGCCAAAAAATAGTAAACGTTCTTCAAAACTGTTTTGTAAATGCTACCGGACCTTTAGTTACAAAGAGGGCGAAACTGTTTCGATAAAACAACAAGTCAAACAATTGCAAAAATATTTTTAATTTTTTCTTGTATAAAATATTTGAAAATGTGAAGCTTATTATTGTAACATGTATGGAATGTATTAGTTAGAAGTTTGCACTTTTGCAGGCTGTGATTTAAAAAGAGAAACTGTAAAAGCTAGTTGTTTAATAAATGGTGCATACATTTTACAAATGCTTACTTTATTGATATAGGATAAAAGTTTGTGTAATTATAGTGCCATTAAAGATATCAAACACTGTTTTTATGGTTTTTATTCTCTCAAGAAAAGTGCATACACTTTAAAAGTATAGCTGAAATATTTGGTAAACAATAACTGTTCTAAATGTAAAGACCATAGCCTATAATTTGGGTATTACAGAGTTGACTAATAATCTAGCGTCTACTTCACTATACCTATTATTTTTTAAGCGAATTACACAGGCTCGGATTAGCTACTAGAGTTTCTTTGCAGTACGTTACAATCATATTTTCATTAGCATAATTAGTAGCAATGTAAAAATAAATAATGTAGCAATGTTAGATTTTATTTAATAATTTCCCCCGCGCCCTCAATATATGAAGTATGTAGGTTGAAATTGTGATTAAACACTTAATTCTTGAAATAATACTAATTAAATGCCCATTTGTAAACGTATTTAATATTTAGAAACCCTACCAAGAAGATATATTATTATACGAAACTAAGGTATTTTAATCAGTAAACCTTTTATAAACTTCTGTACAATAGCATAGAGTAACAATAGTGGTGTTGTAGTTAATTTAATGTTTTAACGAAGGACAGTAACATCCAACTGAAACAATAAACTATTGTATACATTTGACAATAAACAAACAGTTGGATCCGATATAACAGAAGATAATTCTAAATAAACATAATAGACAAGATATAAAATAAAGTGAGAATAAAATTTAAATTTACGAAACTGTAGTGTTTTTATTTTAAAACCTTTTTTGATCAATAGTTTAAACGTTACGATTGAATTTGAAACTACGAGAAGTCGTTTTCATCTGATAATAAAATCACAGACGGTGCTAAGTTAAGACCTCGAACATTTTTTAAAAAGTTAAGAAATCCTTAAGATAATACAAACTTAAAGGGGAAAGATTGAAAGCGTGTACATTAAATAAAAGTAATTTCCTGCCTTTATCGATAGTGTATCTAGATTTTATTTTTACGGTGAAAACCTGACTAAAACCTTTTTTAAATATGAAAATCTAATTTAAGCTGGATTGTATGAATGAAACTTAGTTAAACTTTTATTATGTGTAAAAAAATTGATATTATTATATTTAATAATAAAACTAAATGCGACAAGAAAATAAATCAAATTATTTTAAAAACACGTCAGGAACATATTACAGGGCTTTAATTTAGACATTTAATATTACTTCCATTTTATTAGTTATTTATTTATAAAGCTCTTATTAGTAATGTTATTTTGAAGAAAACAAATGTTACTCGTACTATTTGTAAATATATAGTGTTTAATTTATATACTGCTGGTCGATCAGCTATTTACTGTAGATAATACCTATAAGAGAAAGATTGCTGTTTCTCATTAACAGCAGAGTTCATACTTTGAATCAATGTAAGTTTAACTTTTAAGTTAAGTTTATATTTAGATGTAGTTCTGAGCTAAAGATAATCGTATATGTAATAAATAATTATAAGTCAATAGAGTTGTAAATGTTTTTTTTTTTAGTTATGGAAATGCCGGTTTTAGGCCACGGGAGATTTGATTACGGGCTGGCAGACTTTGTGCTAACAAGACCCGAAGAATATGATCCCTGTGGCCCAGTATTTTTTTTCTACTGAATTTTAAGCTACTAGTTCAAAACCAATATTTTACCTCTTTCTTCAGTTCTCAGACCAGATTTATTTAAATTCGTTCCAAAATCTATAGTGTCTACTTTATGATCTTTTTTTATATAAAAAAAATATACTATTTTGCATTTAAAAAAACAAAATATTTTTAAACCAAAATTACCATTAATACTATTTAATAGAAATTTTCAGTGGAGATTATTAATGTCATCTTAGAAAAAAAACTTACATTAAGACGGATATCTAAAGTCTAAAGATTCCACATGTTGTGACACATATAAGTCAGGCAGCAGGCGTTAGTTATTAATTACTACAGGTGAGACTGCGATTGCCATCACTTGTTACTGAGCAGAGAGCAGTTGCTATTGCTCTTGATCGTGTCTGCTCACTGCTCTTTGTATGTTGTTTTTTAAAGTAGCCCTAAAGTTAAGAAATAAGAAAAATATAAAACAGGCTTTATGTTAGTTAAAATAAAAGTAATTTTTACTCAAATAGGCCACTTTATTTGCTGTCTTTATTTATAAAAGAATGAATAAACTAAACTGGGTTTACTTATAAACTGTTCAGTAGTTAGCTGCATTATGTTGTACCTGTCATTTAATCCAAGGGGCGGGTTTAAATTACAACATACGAATAATACAATGCAGTGATTGGTCTAGCTTGGAGGACGTTTTTGATACCGCCCACGTGTTCTGAGAATTAGTGAGCAGGGAGCAAAGGAGAGAGCAGATAAGAAAGCAGTTAACAGTTTTAACGAAATATAATGTTAAGAGTTTTTTAATCGTTAATCATAAGCTTTTTTATTAGGCCTACTTTTTTAAGCAAATATGTTTTTAATGACATTCTAATTTACTTTTAATTTGCTTGGGATTTAAAGAGTAATAATATATTTCATTTCAAAGAGGATTTATTTTTGAATATTTATTGGATTATCATTTAGAACGTTTAATTTGTAAATATATTTTTATTGAGTTTTGTTCAAAATAAATAACCATTCTAAATTGTATCTCCCGTACAACCCTTTAAACAATCACCTACAACTCATTTTTAACACGCCATAAGTTTGTAACAAGCAGCTTATTACAAAAAATTAATGTATTCGTATTGAGCACTGAGCAGTGAGCAGGAAAGGAAAAGAACATAGATCTGATAGCAGTTGCTTTTTAGTAAACTGCGATATAAACTGTGATTAAATCGCTGCTACTATTAACTGCTCTTTCCCTTAAATGCTCGCTGAGATTACTGCTCACAGAAAATCGCTCATAATCATTTCTCTATTAATTGCTATGCCTTTTAACAAATTATAATATACTTCTTGAGGTTCGATTAGATATAACCAAACCTTTTAAAAAATTACTTGCTCAGTTAATGTATAAATCAGTGATTAAATCTTGTAGAAAACTGTACACAATAAATCAGTGAGAAGTCACCAGTCTACGCTCTATAATAACTTATAGTACGTTATTTACACACCAGGTGTTTGTATGATTGTGGACGAAAATTACATAGAGTAATTTTGTAAACAAATGGTTTCAACAAAAAGAAGAATTTTTATAGTCAATTAACTGTCAACCAGCTTTGTTCTTGTTAATACTTAAAATATGCATAGTCGAAACGTTTTTGATAACTAATTGATAACTTCCCACACAGATTTTTTTTAAATGCTCAAAATCTTAATTGTAACATTGAAGTGAACGTGTAACAAAAATTAAGCTTCCAATTATTTTTCATTTAGACTATTTATTCAGTGCTTTGGCGGGTCAGCTTGTTATAGCCTGCCTACCTTATGCACAAAATGTAATTCAAAATTATCAATTAATTAACATTAAATCCATTGAATGCAAATCGTGTAGGTTGAATACTAACTTGATGAGAGAAGCGTGCAGTGGGCAGAGCCCAATCTGGTAATATGTATAGGCTATATTTAAACAGCTAATTTTTCTTTCTCCTAATGTCTTGAATTTATAAAAAAAAGTTGTAAAACTTAAACTGCATAATATTTTAAGTATACACATTAATGAGCAGGCCCAACAGTTAGCTATTTACAAAACAGGTTTTGTTTCAAAAGTAATGTTTACAATTAAAGTCTCTTTAATTTCGTTTATAACTACACAAACTCTTGATGTGTAACGTAAAGCTTGAACACTGGGAACTTCTCACTGATATATTGTATACATCGATTCCATAAGACTCAAGTTTCATTACGATGTCATTTTATTGTGTGGTTGGTACTTAATATTATACCACATTAAATTAATCTTACAGTAAATTTTGAAAAGGTTTGGCTTTTATTAGCTGAACCTCAGATGTAAATAATTTAATAATAGGCCCAGCAGAGCGCAAATACTACATTAGGATTATCACCTAACCAAGATGGGTCATTATATTGTTAGAAGTATATCTATATATAAAATCAAGATTCCCCTACCTGTAAAGGCAAATACAAAATTAAGATTGTCAGTTATAGTTTTAATTATTTTGTTTGGTACATGTACATACATAATTACTTATGAAAATAACATTACTAATCTAAATCAAACTGCTGTAATAAGTACATGACCTAACATCAGTAACAATAAAGGTTAAATAACTATTTATACTAACGACCGTTGGTTCTTGGTGAAATTCCATTATAAATAAATAAATGAAAACTTTTGTACTATTTCACAAAGCTTTATTGAGCCGTGCCGACCTAGGTTTCGCCAGCTACGGCATTATCGAAGGCAACTTAAAGACCAGACTTGGGATTAACGATTAAAAAAAATAACGATTAAAATTAATCGTTAAAAATATGGGTAACTTTTAACTTAATCGTTACTTTTAAAACTGATTAACTTTTAACTCTTAATCGTTAAAATATTGGTTAACGATTAAAACTAACTTCAGTTAATTTGGTGACGCCCGGAAAGATTCGTCACAATGGAAATGCGGCAAGGTGGGTGGGCCTGGCGAGACAACATTCAATATTCCTAAGTTTAGGTTATTTATTGCTTATTGGCCGACCGGAAGGGATGGGGTGTCTAAAGAAAGATAGAACTAACGGTAAAGAGTACCTAAAGGTAACGTAAACAAACAAAACAACTCCGTCAACATCAGCGTCATTCAATTAGCCCTCGGGTATACGCTTCAATAACGCTTGGCATTACAGTTGGATAGTTTTGTTAATTTTGTATAAGTTTTTTAGTTGTTTTGCCCTGTTGTAGTGATTCACAGTTTAGATTTTATTTAGTGAGTTAGTGATTTTTAAAAGTGAGTTAGGTCTAGTGTAGAAGTATTTTAATTTTTCACTTTTTTATTTTAATTTTATTATGTCTTTATTATGGCCAGGCATTTTAAACTTTTATGAACAAATAACAAGGGAGGGAAATAGTTTAACATTTAAATGCGTATTGTGTTTACCAAAATTTAAAACAATAAGGCTTCAGCAACTTCTGCCTTAAATTTAAGAACCAATTAAAGGTAAGTTGTGCTTTAGCCATTTTAGGTTATTGTCTACAATACGCTATATTAAAATTGCGTTTTATGAAATTAGAGCTAATAATATTCGGACTTCGTATTTTTTTTCTGACATTTGTCATTGTATTTAAAATAATATTTCAATAATTTTAAGTTCATACAATTTTTATAAATTGTATTCGGGCATCGACTTTTTCGCGGACATAAGCTGATGTATATTAAATTGCGTTTTAATACCGGCGTTTTATAAAATTAGCGTTAATAATATTCGGACGTCGTATTCTTTTGCGTACATTCGTCATTGTAATAGTATTTCAACAATGATAGTTCATAAAATTGGCACACATTTTATTCGGGCATCGATTTTTCGGGGACATACACTGTTGTATATTAAATTGCGCTTAAATACCGTCGTTTTATAAAATTAAGCTCTAATAATATACGGACATCGTATTCTTTTGTTGACTTTCGTCATTGTATTTAAAATAATATTTCAACAAAGATAGTTCATAAAATTGGCACAAATTGTATTCGGGCATCTGTTTCAATCCTTTGTGCCTAATTCTTAAAGCTATCTAACTTTTTAAGTTTATTTATTTAGGACATTGCCACTTTAGAAACAGTAAACTAACAACAAATTAATGTTCCACCGTATCAATTTAACCAAAGTAGCAAGAAGTCCTAAGTTTTTAGTTGACCTTATTTCTTAAAATTAAACTTTTATAGGGGCCTACTACTCACAAAAATTATATCGCCTATATGTGGCTTTATTTACTTTCTATATTCAATTGTACTAACAATGTTCATGAATAGGGATCTGGTTATGAAATGTGTAATTAATTTACTAGCCTATTTAAAATGATATTGCCAACCATTAAGACAACCCAAGAACATTTTTTTATACATAGAGGAAAGTTGGTTTGTGAAGTTAGTTATGGGTTATTTGAAAAATGTTTCTTTTTTGTCTGAATTAAGTTCATTCAGATGGGTTTTTAAAAATAGTATAGTGTGTATATATTTGAAAATAATATTTTATTCATATTCATTTATTTGAAAAGCAGCTAGAATAATATTAAGTTTGTACACATTTTACTCTAGCCTTTGTGTATCACTCTAAAACTTATTAAAATTTGTATTAATGCATGTTTATAAAAAGGTTAGTTGAATTGACATAATTATTGCCGAAAGAGTTATTCCATTTTATGAAATTACTACTTCTAAGTGATCCTAATTTTTAGTTGAGCAATTTTAATACTAACTGTCTCTGAATTAATCTGATATTAGGTTATAATGGCTATATACAGGGTTGTGTCTTAAAACCCTTTATAGGGCATAGGGATAATAATTTCCCACCATGTTTCCAAGGAAACAAGTATTTATATCTTTATAAACCAATGAGATACTATTTTCCCACTTTCTGTACTAATACACAACATATATTGCATCTCCTTGGCTAAATCACCTGATAAATGCAAAAGTGGGAAGATATTATCCCACTGCCCACCACACGCATAGTTGTTTACCATTGTTGTGTAGCTGCAAGTTCAACATCAAATTGGAAATAGAAGATTTATCAGTTTATAACTTTTGAAGTAAACATTAAAAATTACAACTAATGTAGATTATTGTTACACCTTTATTTTAAAAATAAAGGAAACGCTGAAGTTATATATATTAAAAACAATGTTTACAATGTTTTTAGGTTAGGTTTCATCATTACTTTTGGGATTTTTTTGTAGTTGGAAAATTGTTATTTATTTCTAACAATTACATACCACTATGCTCAGAATTTATTGGGCTACATGTACATATTTTTTGTTGGATGATATATATTTTGGCTGACGTAATATTTATACAAATCCTCCAACTGGTCCAGTTGGAACCACCTTTGTTGTTGCTTTGACAAAGGTTGGGGGTAAAACAATGTGTAGGGCCTACATGCAATACGTTGAAAAACAAACTACAGAATGTCAATAACGCTAATTGATATGATGTCAACTACTTATGTAAATCTTTATATATAACATAGGTTTCCTTGTAATATTTTCCACTGGTATGTGTGTGTGCTATATGCCGTTTTAGGTCAGAGGGATAATAATTTCCCACCCACTCTAAAACACAATAAGTAACAGAGGTAGTAAACAATTTTGTATTATTTTCTTATGTTTCTAAATTCCATTTAAGTAAATAAAGCATAAATCTTTATATATAACGAAGGTTTCCTTGTAATATTTTATTAATATTTCCCACTGGTAAGTGTGTGTGCTACATGCGGTTATAGGGCAGAGGGATAATAATTTCCCACCCTAAAACACAATAAGTAACAGGTAGTAAACAATTTGTTTATTATTTTTATGTTTCTAAATTCCATTCAAGTAATTGTAAAACAAAAAAACAAAAAAATTTTATGTCCCAGTCTTTTGCCCTATAAAGGATTAAAAAAGGGTCAACATTACTTGCGCGTAGTTTTTACTGATTCTGATTTTTCAAAGTTAGCAGGTATACGTTTGCAAGCATATTTTCAAAAATTAGCCAAATATAGTAATTATATATCAATTTGAAAGTGTTCCATAGCTTTTTTGTACAGAAAGGTTCAAAGAATTCATATATGCAAGTAAAAAAATTGATAGATGTAAATTTTACAAAGTTATTAGCTCAAGAAACAAAAGATGTTTAGTAATGAAAGGAAAAGATTCAACTACATAAAAAGTAGTAAACATTTTTTGTATTTTTTCAAAACGTACAGAAGTTTTGTATAATTTAGTTCTAAAAGGAACTGTATAAAAAATATTTATCAATTTCAAATTCTTATTTTGAAAACGCCAGTTTTTATGTTCCTACTACAAGACTGCTAACAAAACTAAGATTAGTTTGAATAGTAATTTAAATTTAGGAATATATCCTTTGCCCAAAAATGAAATATTATTATAAGAAAGTGTAGAGAATAAATCAAAGAATTGAACCGTATACTTGTAAATTATTATTTCACAAAAGTATTTTAATTAGCTTTACTTGAATCACAAAATGAGATCAATCAAATTAAACGTCGCGCGTGCGTATTAATAAACCTTATGTCGTGCCGTATTTGAACTTTTAACTTTAATCAGTTAATTTTTTTTAACTTTAACTTTAATCAGTTAATTTTTTCAGACATTAACTTTAACTTTAATCAGTTATTTTTTTCTAGCATTAACTTTAACTTTAATCAGTTTAATATTTTGGTTAACTTTCCCAAGTCTGAAAGACTAAAGGAACAAGAAAAAATCCAACACACAGCAGTTGGGTACAGGTAGGCCAAAATACCGTTAGGTTAGGGATGGGGGAGGAATCGAACTCGTCAATAACAACGGTTGTAGAAGTGGCGAATTGCTTAAATCTATTTATTCGTTTGAAACTAAACTTACGTCCTTACTAATTAACCTCTTAATTTCTAACATTTCCAAAGCATCTAACTTATTACCCTTACAATTAACATGAAGTACATCAAAATCTGTATTTAAATTAAAGTGTAAAATGTCATGATGTGTTTTTAAATGGTTAGAAAAACTAGAGTCATCATAGTTTAATCGCCAACTTCTATTATGTTCGCTTAATCTAGTTTTAAAACTACGACCTGTTTGCCCTACATAAGCTGCATTACAAATTTTGCAACTTAATTTGTACACTCCACTTTTTGAAAATTTACTGACTTTGTCTTTGGAATTATTTAAAATATTTCCCAGACATTTATTATTGTAATAGGCAGGTCTACAATGCTTTCTCTTTTCTAATAATTTACCTACGGTAACACTAACTTTACCGATGTAATTGATTCTACGCCATTTATCTGTAGTTTCATTTTTACCATTATTATTAGGAAATATAAGTTTTTTTACATTCTTTTTTAATTTGTTTTTTAAAATTTTTCAATTAATTGTCCCTTATAACCATTATTAGAGGCAATCAATTTATTGCAATTAAGTTCCCGATGAAAGTCAAATTTATTCATGGGAACATTAATGAGACGGTACAACATGCTGTGAAATGAGGCTAGTTTATGGCTGATTGGATGTTGTGATGTTGTATGGATAATGTTGTCAGTAAATCGATACGTGAGAACCAGAGGGTTCTATCTGCATTTTCCTTGTTTTTCATTTTATTGCATTAACATGCACATAAAGCCTATCCCTACAAATATCTAACATTTCATATCAAAAATTAATAATAGTATAATAGTTATAACCAGGGAAATTTAGTTCTATCTGCATAAGTTGGCAGCCTTGAGATCCAGACAGTTCTATCTGCAGTGTCAGCTGAGAATGTATTGTTGTTGCTATTACTGTTGAGGTTATAGTTTTATATTATATTGTAAGCAGTGTTTATTTCTTAAATAGTAAAAATGGACGAAGAAATTATAAATAGCTTGATTGATGACAGTTTTAATGATTGTAGTTCCCCAACATCGAAAAGTCTTAGTAGTGGTGAGGAATATTTACCTCCACTAGAATCAAACAGTGAAGATGAATACGAACCTTTGCCAAAACGACAAAGAATATCTAAAAGGTAAGAATATTGTTTGGTTTAGACTACTTTTTAGGTAGATTTGTAAATATATTTATTACAATAAATTAATATGGCTATCTATTTGTAAAGCTATGGTCCGAATACGATAGTTGGATAGGCCTATCTTATATGAAAATTTGAAGTTAGATTTTCTTTTCTTTGCAGGACAGATGGAACTACAGTATGAGTTTACAACATGACTTTACAATCAAATAATTAGCTTATGTCTCTAAAGCCTATCTTAAATTTTATTGTTTATGTCATATAAAAGATAATCTAAGTACGGTACATAGCTTTATAACCTCCAAATAACCAAGCGTTAAGTTGGTGTTTTAAAACATGCTTGATTACTTTTAAAATCATAATATTTTGTATTTAAAGCTAGTGATACCACAGAATAGTTGTACTTAATTTATAATACTAAATTCCTTTAATATAGCTATAATGTTTAATTATTTCATCAAAGACAAATACGTTTTAGTCATTAATGAAAATCTATGAGGCCTATGCCTAACATCAGCATTCAAAAATATATTTTGATGTTTGAGAAAAATTATTTTAAAAACTTAATGCAGTAAAACTTAACAATTTAATATTTATATGCACTAAAAAGAATATTTATATACACTATTTGAACATTATTAAACTTTATATAATTAGGTTTTATATTTATTTCAAAACGTTTGTTTAATTTCAGGTTGTTTGAGAGCAATTTCACTGAAGAAAATTCTGTTGAAGCTCAAGGAGAAAATGCCGACCTAACTCTTGATGAGGAAAACACCATAATTTCGGATAATAGTTCTCCTGTGGACTTAAGTGAAAAATGTAATACGTCTTTGGTGCCTTACAGTGATACGGAGTCAGAAAAAAAGTGCGTCCCTGAAGAATTGACTCCCATGAAAGAGAGAAAAAGAACACGAAAAAGACAGAAAAATCCTAAGCAGTGGAAAAGAACGTAAGGAAGGAAAATCGTCAAAATGGAAAAACATACACCAGTACTTCCGGTAAGATAGTGCCAGATAAAAAACTTCAACATTCGGATTGCAAATGCAAATTCAGATGTTGTGATAAAATAAGTAAAGATGACAGGGAATCCATTATGTTAAGCTACTATAAAATAAGCCAAAATGAGAAAAACCATTTCATTCTAAAAAATTCTGAATGTAACATTTCAAAAAGGACAAAAGTTAAAAATAACCCACAAAAAAAAATTCGTTTTCATATTTCTTTCATGTGAATAATGAAAAGATCAGAGTGTGCAAACAATTTTTTCTGCAGACTGTTTTAATAAGCCAGAAGACCATTTATAAT
>JAGFPH010004598.1:89934-104141 GCA_018207615.1 Philaenus spumarius | reverse complement strand
GTAACCATTGTGTTTAGCTTTTTATTAAAATCAGCGGTGTTATCTGTTTAGGCCTAGTAATGAACCTCTGTATTTCGTTTATTTCCATTACTTAAATAATTTCTAAGTGGACTTCTACATAGCAGTGTGGAGGTACTCTGAAACTTTCAATGCTCTAGCTATTATAGTTTTGTTTGTATGCTGATTATGAATCAGTCAGTCAGGACTTCATCTTTTGTGTAATATACGGATAATTTAATTTGGACATGGAATATTCAGAAATATTTTGAACACTAAATAAACACAAAATTCCTAATAAACTATTTTGATAAAATTTAAACACTTCTGTTCATAAAACAAGCGTTAGACTAATAGTTTGCTAACCTAATATATTCCTATTTACATCACCAGTCAGGGTTTAGTGGTTCTGTGAGGTTTCCCCGTTTTTGTTTTAAAGGTACTAAACCCTAAAAAAGATAATAATTTGAAAGTTTAATTCCTAAGAAAATACAGTGCAGGGTTTGCAATATTTACAGCATTATGTATTCAAGCCAAGACGATGGATAAGCGTCTTGGATGTCTTCACATAAATAATGCAACATTTCTGAGCAGCTTTGTTCTGACGGGATTTAGACACTTTGCGTAGCCTAACCAAACAATATTTCTTTTTTTCGAAACGCACTTCTAGTAGAGAGTAATGGTGTTATGCTTTGATTAGACGAATACATATAATATACATTGTATTGATCGTACTAGCTTTAACCATACCAATTCTAAACTATTACTTACTAAATCAGTGTTAACAACAAAACCCTCTCGCCAAGCTATTCTGGAAAAAAATATTAATTTAAAAACAAGATAAATACATTAAACTTCCGTTGGTTGCGTGGTAATAGTTCGCGAATAGTCCGACACAAGATGAAAATCAACACCAAATTCTTTTACAGTTACAAAGTTATTTTCTTATTTTTTAAACAAAAAACACCTCTTCTTTATTTGTGACAGTTGATTCTTCTATAGAAATTTGTCGAAAAGCCTTGCGTCTTTTTCTTCAGACGTAATTTGTTTTAAAAGATGTATGCTGGTAATCGGTAGCGTACTGCATTAGTTTGCACAAAATAACAATTTCTCGCTTTTGTTGGCTTGGTTGAACACGATTTTTGTAAGTTAAAATTGTGATAAACAAACGAAAAGAGCACATTCCCCTCTTTATACAATTTTAGTTTTATCACGCATCCATCCCACAACCACTCAGCTCTCACTATTCTCAAAAAAAACATTTATCTTAAGTTCATTAAAAAAAATTATAGTTTTACTTGCATGCTTGTATTCAATGGATTAGGAAAACTAACAAACCGGTTATCTTCATTTTATTTGGTATGTCAGACTAATGTTTTTTTTAAATATTAATCTGAATTCGTTTATGTAGGCGGTTTCGGTCATCCGATCATCTCAGGTCACACTAGACACACAATCCCCAAAATAACTGAATTACTTATAACTTCTTGTCCGTATATCAGAACAATACCAAAAAACGAGGGAAAAAAGACGAAAGCGTTTTTCTAATACAAATCGCGTAAAAGCACACAGGCAAGCGGTAAAAAAAACACTGTCTCAAAAATCGCACAGAATCAGCTAAAATACTTTAAGATGAAACATTTGCTGCAGGTAACCATATTATTGTAATAGGGAACATTGTCCTGTCGGTTAGTAGTATATATAGACAAGTAAGCGCGTTGAGAGGGAATATGCGATTCATAATATATTATAATACGTTATTATAATATTAAAATTATTGTATTATAATAATGATCCCTTACATATGGAATTATTCTTAGAATTCTGTGTAGAGTGCATACACTAATACCTCACACAAAATCATTAGTCCCTAAATAAATACTGCTTACATTATAATGATCACTATTTTTCGCATCATATTATAATTATAATATTATTACATAGTTATATTATAATTATAATACTATTACTATATTATAATTATGCAATTTCAAAATATGATATAATATTTTTTGAAAATATATTGACTTGTGTAATTTGTTGACCTTTATTCTCCTCTAATATTAATAATGATACAAATATATATCGGTAATAGAAGAATAAAAGAATACATAATTTATCTGCCGCATTTAACTAACAATGGATTGTTTTATTTTTATCGGATTTTATTGCAATAAATTGACGATAGTATAACTGAGTGTTAAATTTTAAACTAGGACAGTGGAATTAAAATACTAACTTCCCATATAACTTCACGTATATATATGCTATAAGCATCGAAAATGTATTGCCTAACCTTAAAATGTAAAAGAAATAAGAGTATGAAATATGATGGTTTTAGATTAAAGGGTTACATTGGTATTTTGTACAGAAATACGTCATGATACAAATGGTACGTTATAAAATGATTTTAAACAACAATAACAAAGTGTTAACATAAAAAAACACTTAATATACAATTACCATGTGAAATATTAAGTGAAAGATATGTTTAACTCTTTTTTTCTAGAGGTCTTCCGTTAAGAGCTCTTTAGACAGCTCCCCATGGGTAAAATTCCCATCTTCTGTAAAATGAATGCCTGTTGAATTCAATTACTGCTTCTCCGCAGTATAAGGAATACAGTACGTCTTTTTACTTTCTCACTATACTATAGTATAGAGAAAGTATAGTGATCGCAAACAAAAATCGATGTTGCGATTTTTGTGGAAATATCCGTTTTGGGACCCCTGAATCCAAAAAAGTGTTTTTTACCAAATGTCTGTATGTAAAACATTCTACATAGAAAACATTATTTTATTGATTTTGAACAAATTTGCACCAAATATGTCAATTAGGCCTGTATAGATTCACGAAAAAAGATTTTGAATATTTTTGAAAAAAAACCCCTTTTTGGCCAAAAAATCAATTATTACTTTTTTATAAAAAAACGTCTCTAACGATTTTGATAAAATTTGGCTTATTTGCAGCCCTTAATGTACCCTACCATATGCAAAAACCACATCTTTCCAAAATTTCTCATTTAGCTAATAATATTAACTACTGACTTTTGGGGTTTTTTTTGCCAAAAAGGGCGTTGTTTTTCAAAACTTTTCGTAAGCTAAACTAGAAATTTTTGAAAGATGTGGTTTTTTGCATAGGGTAGGGTAAATTAATTGCTGCAAATAAGCCATATTTTATCAAAATCGATAGAGCCGTTTTTTTTTTTTTTTTAATAAAAACGTAATAACTGATTTTTGTGTGTTTTTTGCCAAAAAGGGGGTTGTTTTTCAAAACTTTTCAGAACCTTTTTTCGTGCATCCATACAGACCTCATTGACATGTTTGGTGCAAATTTGATCGAAACCGATCGAATAGTTTTCTCTTTAGCTAATAATAATAATATTTATTAGTTGCTCTCCTTCTGTAATGTACTATACTTTAGCCTCTCCTACTTTAATACAATTATGAAGTCACAGTTGGGGTCACATACGGGTTTGGCGTGCGAAGCACGCAATGAATTGTGTATGGAAAATACTCTCACAAGACGGGGGTTGGCGTGCGAAGCACGCAGCAATGCACTGTGTATTGAAACTACTCCCAATACGTGGGTTATGCTTTGTGTATTGAAAATACTCCCAATACGGGGGTTGGCGTGCAATGCACTGTGCGTCGGCCGCTTCTCGTGGTGTTCAGTGTCAAGCTCACACAGTGCGTCCTTAGCAGTGAACGTGTTAATAGTTGAAATATGTTTGTGAGTAAGTATGTGCCAGTTTCTGGTACCGTTTATTAAACATGCTACACGAATGCAGCCAAAAAGCCTTCTCAGCAGAAAATAAATTTAGCCTACCCATTCGAAATGTGCGCTTCTAACTCTGCATTTTCAATTGTATTTAAAAAAAAACATTTTAAGAAAACCATCAGCACTTAACACACTCAGAAGCCCTGGGACAAGTTTACATTGTTACTAATATTATCAGGAATATTAACGAGTGCCAGTAATATCTATTCACTTTACTACCTGTTCACAAGTAAGTACTTATGTACCTTCTAATACCTTGATTAAATTCTTCTAATGATACCAAACCATGTTGAACAGGTAGATTTATACACAATTTATATCGTTGTTGATAAATCAATCCGGGAGCTATATAACACAATGAAACGAATGTGTGAATTAAATTTGGACTAAATTGTACGTAAAATGCGGCCGCTACAGTGCAAACACATATACAGGGGTTACAACAAGTCCCGGAACAACCCAATATCTTTTTCCAGGTTCCGCTTACACAATTGAAACTTTGCAAATTGTTTATGGGTATAAAAAACTACTTTTTTAGAATATGGCTGATTTTTCACCTCCTCTGGGGGACGGCCCGTCAGGAGTCGGTGAAAAATCTTAAAAGTAAGCATGGGTTGTTATGCACATCATTTTAAAGGTCTTGATGAGACAAACACAACGACATAATAAAAATGAAAAATGGATGATCCTGAAAAAAGTTATGGCTGTTCAAAGTTTAGATATGCTGCATGTTAAATGAGCCTTATTCTAAGTTTAATTTGTTTTTACATGTTCCATGTATTACACGTTCAACTCTGCATAAACAAGTAGTTCTTTATACCCGTAAACAATTTGCAGCGTTGTTAGAGATGTTTCCCATTTAAAAACCGTAAATTTCTTTAATGTATATAAATAATGCATAAAACCCAATAAAATACGTTTTCAGTTACACGAACTTTGCTCACCTAAACCTATTATAGTGCTTGAAATTTTTATTCCAAATATGTGTTTTACAGAGAAAATATAAAATGTTTATCCCATTATGTATTCCTTGTATTAGGCAGGGGGAGGGACCCTGGAGAGATAAGAAATCCTGTTTTCCTTAACATAAATTATTCAACAGTCGGTATTATTTCTCCACATTCCTCGCGTACTTGGATATCTGTTGATTGTGTGAACAATACATATGTTTTATAATACACAAAACGGTTGGATGATTTTGTGAATATGAGTAGTTAGTTGTTTACGTCGACATTTCTTTATGCCAAGTAAACAAGTAAGAAAGATAACATCCAACTGGAGAACTCCGAGTCACATACGCGGTACAAGGAGATACTTAAAGTGCAAACACCTTTCGCAATCAAAATAAATAAAAGTAAATTGATTACGTAAAAAATGTGCTTAAATAATAATTCCAGTTATTTGAGATACAATTTGAATAACATTATATATATATAAGCCAAATACCACTCACTCACTCACTGACTCATTACGAAATCTCAAAAACTACTGAACGGATTGAAATGAAATTTGGTATGTAGCTTCCTCTAGGGCCATAAGTGTTCACTAAAAAAGGGTTTTAAAAAATTAGAAATTTTAGGGGGGTTTGGGTTGTAAAAATTACTACATCACAATTTTTTCAAAATTACTGAACAGATTGGAATGAAATTTGTAGCTTCCTCTAGGGTCATAGGCGTTCGCTAAGAAAGGGTTTAAAAAAATTCAAAATTTGGGGGGGGGGGGGGTGGGGGGGATCAAAGTTGTTAAATTACGATTTCTTCAAAACCACCAAACGGATTGGAATGAAATTCGGTATTTAGCTTCCTCTAGGACCACAAGTGTTCACTAAAAAAGGGTTTTAAAAAATTGGTAATTTTAGGGGGGTTTAAGGGCTAAAAATTACTAAATCACGATTTCTCCAAAACTACTGAACGGATTGGAACGAAATTTAATATGTAGCTTCCTCTAGGGCCATAGGTGCTCACTAAGAAAGGGTTTAAACAAATTCGAAATTGTAGGGGGTGTTTGGGGGATCAAAGTTATTAAGGGCACTCCGAATGTCTATCTTCGACAATGTTAGCTATAATATACATAACTTAAGTTGTAATTAAGATAGGCTCATAATTTTTTTTTATTCTTTAAATTTTACTTTTTTCTAGTTCCGTACACAAGAAAATAAAACAAATTTAAACCTAAGAGTTATGATTTTTTTTAAAACACTTTTCTTTTAATGTTTTTATTGTTATTATTATTATATAACTTTTTTATTTGTTGAAATATTAAAAAAAAATCCCGTGTTAGGATCTAGATAATGGTTTTATAGACATGTGGTATAAATTTGATAAAGATATCTTAGATAGTTTTCCAGAAATGTGTATTATAAATAACAAAAAAGTGATTTTCGGGAAACGAGCAAAACGTAAAAGCCAAAATTTCAAAGTTTCATAAGTAGCCTACCTTTTGCTAATTGCCTCCTGGACAGTATATGGGGTTGTCTGGGTCTTCTTCAGCAGCATATATGTCTTCCAGCTTCCTCTTCACCAAAGTTCTTTAAAATAACTCACTGTACAATAATGAACACTATAAAAGTGTTTGTAGTACAGCGAATTCATGTGGCCTCTAAAGCCATTTATTTCCGTGGTAACGCTTACATTATTAATTTTTTTCGGACATATAAAGATAATTATAACCATATCATGTTGTATATTTTTGGAAAGAGGAAGAACAGGAGAATAATAAATTATAAAAAAATTAAAATCGATCAAAGATTTTTTTCCATTTGGAGTGCCCTTAAATCACGATTTCTTCAAAACTACCGAACTGATTGGAATGAAATTTTGTATGTAGCTTCCTCTAGGGCCATAGGTGCTCACTAAGCAAGGGTATGAAAAATTTCCAAATTTTAGGAGGATCATGGGGGGGATCAAAGTACTAAAATCATAATTTCAGATCTTTAATAATAATAGTGCTTTTATTATTTAAGATCTATATATATAAAATCTAAATACCAGTCACTTACTGAACACTTAAAAAGAATACACTTATGTTAAAAATACTGAAAATACCAACCACCACGGGCAACGCCGTACGGGTCAGCTAGTCCATACTTATAAAAGCCAAATACCATTGCCTCATTGACTCATTGACTCATCACAGTTTCTCCATAACCAAGAGGCCTACAAACATGAAATTTGGCACTAATACTCTTTATAGGCTCTAGACGCGCACTAAGAAATAGTTTCCGAAAATTCGAAATTTTAGAGGGGTTTTTGGGGGGTAAAAGTTACTAAATCACGATTTATCAAAACCTACCGAACGGATTAGAATGCATTTTTATATGTAGCTTCCTCTAGGACCATAGGTGCTCACTAAGAAAGGGTTTTAAAAAATTCGAAATTTTAGGGTGGGTTTGGGGCGATCAAATTTATTAAATCACGATTTCTTCGAAACTACCAAACGGATTGGAATGAAATTTGGTATGTAGCTTCCTCTAGGGCCATAAGTATTCACTTAAAAAGGGTTTAAAAAATTGGAAGTTTTAGGGGGGTTTGGGGGTAAAAATGACCAAATCACGATTTCTCCAAAATTACTGAACAGATTGAAATGACATTTGGTATGTAGCTTCCTCTAGGACCATAGGCGCTCGCTAAGAAAGGGTTTAAAACAAATCGAAATTTTAGGGGGGTTTTGGGTGGATCAAAGTTACTAAATCACGATTTCTCGAATACTACCAAACGGATTGGAACGAAATTTGGTATGTAGCTTCAACTAGGGCCGTAGGTGCTGGCTAAGAAAGAGTTTAAAAAAAATCTAAATCTTAGGGGGATTTGGGTGGGTCAAATTTACTAAATCACGATCTCTCCAAAAATACCAATCGGATTGGAATAAAATTTAGTTTACAGCTTCCTCTAGGGCCATAGGTGCTCCCTAAGAAAGGGTTTTTAAAAATTCGAAATTTTAGTGGTTTTTGGTTGTGTCAAATTTACTAAATCACGATCTCTCCAAAACTACCAAACGGATTGGAAAAATCAATGTCAGGGTTTCACTACAACTGCAACACCGATTATCAGAAAGACAAAACAGTTGAACTAGGTCCTATGACATGTAAATGGTGTACAGCTATAAAGTGGTATTAATGACATGGTTTAGAACCTATGATCATATTCTTATTACACACAAAATTACCATCATTTGTCGCATTTATTTCACCAAAATAATTATGCAATAGCGAAGCATTGCCGGGTCAGCTAGTATATTATAGGCCTAATATTGTACGTATATACTTAATGTATACTTATATTAAGAAAGTTAAAACCATTTAATCAGGATCTACAGTCTATCTATTATGCAAAAGTATCCTGTCATTCGCGAAAAATTTCTAGCACTACTGCGCAGTGTTTAGAATCTAGGCTACCCATACCACCGTACCCCAATCCATGTACCTCTGCCCTAATAAATAGTCATTCCTTTAAAAATATCACACTATACAAAATTTATGTTAGCATTTTCTTCACAAAGAGTCGCCCCGGTTTTTTTTAGCAAAGCAAGCATGCGCCGAGCCCTCTACTAGCTACTTAAAAAAACTCAAAAAAATGCTAATAGGAATAAAACAAGAACATCAAAAGAAGATACATTTATTAACCTAGATAATATAAATGTAGGGCCTATTTCTCTGTTTGCTTTGTCTAAACGAAGGTACAACATTAAGGTGTAACATAAGCTAAACCGATGACGCGAGTTGAGCGAAGTTAGAAAATTAAGTTTATATGTTTTATGATTTCAACCAATTATTTGGGAAATTGGCGAACTCACAAAGGAGCTGATTTGCCGCCTGCGTTTACGAAATAGAACAGAAATTAGTTTTACACCTCATCCTTCAGCCCCGGCACCTTGAGGCCTCTGATATGAACTACTTTGCTTCGGTCACAAAAAACAAACCTCCTTTTCATCCTGTTCGTTTGACTCGGATTAAAACGCCGTCGATTAGAACCGAGTAGTTTTATGATATTTTACGTTTTCGATCGATTAAGAAACAAAATGTGCCAAATAATCTCCTATATTATTTTTTAACCAAAACAATTTAACTCTAGAACGTAAATCTAAAAAAAAAAATACTTTCTGTAAAAAAAATCTTTCCGGTTGTTAGTTTTTTTGGCGAATGAACTTGCCTGGGAGACGTAAAAACCAGAGAGTGTATAAAATCAAACGTCAAATGCGGAAGTTAGAGTGTGATCACACAAACATATATTTATATTCAGATATACCAGGTATCTCAATAGCCCCCCCCCTTATTATTTTTTTGTTATTAATGGAAATAGACAGATTGGCTTTGGGGATTGTTAACATGACCAAAAATGGATTGGTGTATCGTAAATTTCAACCCATCCCCCAAAAAACGCTAAGCCCTCTGGAATTCCCAGATAATGGATTTTGGGTTGATACAACCTTGCAAATGTCTTGTTATTCATAACTGTGCATGTTTGTTGACTCCTAATAGTAAAAAGTCCAGTACCTGGGAAATCCAGAGCTTTACCGTTTTTATATTACGTACTGTGTTTTATAACTTAGATTGAGTGACCTACTGAATGAAACCCTTGTAAAAAATAACAGATGTGTCATCTTTAACATTTTAATGTTATTTAAATGGGGAAAAATTATAACTTTGATTGCTCATTATGTTGTTGGTTAACATACAGACCTCCGGTTTGGGCCAATCTTCTTTTATCAAGGCCTTTTAAATGAGGTGTCACTCAATAGGAGTTATCATTGAAAATTTTCGACTTACCCCCAAAATACCCCATTTTCTTGGGAGGGGTTGAAATTTACGATACACCAAAAAACTCCGTTTTTGGTCATGTTGACAATCTCCAAAGAAAATCTATTTCCAATAATAAAAAATAATAGGGGGGACTTTTGAGACAAAAGGTATATAATTTTCAATGATACCACAAAACTTGTTTTGAGGACTATGATCGGTGCTCGTTAACCTTAAGTCTGACCATAAGAGTTACCGCAATAGCTAATTTTTTTATGGAATGTTTTTTAGATTGAGTTACGATAGTATTTGTGCTGCACTGACATTCTGGTTACTGAATTTTAACTTTTATGTGCTTCCTATTTCCTGTTTTATTATTCTAAATGGTCTTCAAGTAAAACACGTTAGACAAAAAAGTATATATTACACAAAAATGTATAAGAAGGCAATACAAAAATTACACCCGCAACTTTATTTCCGTGCGTATTTTGTTAGACTTAGAAGGCATGAGCCAAAACATTTAAACTGTATCTATATAAAACATGCAAAATGTATTTAAAATTCACAGTATTTTTAACAAATGTATAATTCAAAGTTGAAATTAAAACATGTAATAAAATTGTTCGGCCCATTCCCAACCATTCACCATTTTTGCAGCAAATCGGAGTCTAAATGGTTTTAGGCTTTTTATAGCTTCAAGTCTGTTCCTGATGGCGTGTTACAAAATGATTTTCTGCAAATATCTTCGCTCCCTCCCATAAATAATGCAAAACATGATCGATGTCCGCAAGTATTGATGTCTCAATAATACTTACGGTTTGATACGAGCGGGTGTTTTTTGCGAGTAATTTTATATTAGCAATCTAGATATAGTAGTAACGGTCATCTCCCTTGCCTAAAACACACAATACAACAGAACTATTCATAGAATTATGTTAGCTACATAATATGAATTTGTTTGTTTAAAACTACAAATTCCGACTTTTATGTCTTGCTCAGTCACGTAACATGATTGTGAGCCTTCCATTTGATATGTTTAGCATTTGTGTTATACTGGGTAAATGAAACTCCGAAACAAGGCCGTAGCCACGAAAACTTTTTTTTTTTTGGGGGGGGGGTCAAGTCAGGACCTACGATTTGAATTTAAACCCTTTTAACACGTTCAATGCTAAGGATGTTAACCACATGTGAGTTTGACACGGAACACTATGAGAAGCGGCCGACGCACAGTGCATTGCATATTGGGAGTACTTTCAATACACGATGCATTGCGTGCTTCGCATGCCAACCCCCGTATTGGGACAATTTTAAATACGCAATGCATTGCGTGCTTCGCACGCCAACCCCCGTATTGGGAGAACTTTCAATACACAGAGCGTTGCGTGTTTTGTTAGAGTAAAGTATTTTTGTTGAACCTTCATAGTTTTCCTATTTTAGATAAGATCAAGCTCACAAGAGAGTAAGGCTGTAACCTACTGCATCCATGTGTATTGTACGTTTTAGTTCAATCAAGTAAATCTAAATATCAGTATGCATGCAATGCACAAAATTATGTAAAATATGTTGCTGGATCCTCTGTTGTGTTGTCTATTTTATAATTTAACTAGCTGACCCGTACGGCGTTGCCCGTGGTGGTTGGTATTTTCAGTCATTTTAACGTAATTGTATTCTTTTTAAGTGGTCAGTCAGTGAGTGGTATTTGGCTTATATATATATATAGATCTTAAATAATCAAAGCGCTATTGTCATTATAATAAAAGATCTGAAATTATTATTTTAGTAATTTTGATCCACCCAAAACCCCCCTAAAATTTCGATTTGTTTTAAACCCTTTCTTAGTGAGCACCAATGGCCCTAGATTAAGCTACATACCAAATTTCATTCCAATCCGTTCGGTAGTTTTGAAGAAATCGTGATTTAATAACTTTGATCCCCAAAACTTGAATTTTCTGAAACCCTTTCTTAGCGAGCGCCTATGGCCCTATAGGAAACTACATAACAAATTTCATTCCAATCTGTTCGGTAATTTTGGAGAAATCGTGATTTAATAATTTTTACCCCCCCCCCAAACCCCCCTAAAATTTTAAATTTTTTAAAACCTTTTTTTAGTGAACACTTATGGCCCTAGAGGAAGCTACATTCCAAATTTCATTCCAATCCGTTCGGTAGTTTTTCAGAAATCGTGATGAGTGAGTCAGTGGGTTTTGGTTTTTATATGTATAGATTTGCACTTTTTAAACCTAGTATTAATTTGTATTAATAAATTTCTGGATTTCGGGGGGGAGGGGGTTTGACCCTCTAACTCTCCCACTGGCTACGGCCTTGCTCCGAACCTCAAAAAACAATAACTGGACCACCTAATTAAAAGTTATGGTTATTGATTTACCCTGATGTACATTTCGATTACACAGTCGACATCCTCAGTATTTTGAAAATTTTTTACTTCTAACTTCTAGGATCGTATAGTAACGAAAAAAGTTGATTGCCTTGTTATTTCCGTCACAATTATTATTGATTATGTTTTCCTAGATCACTTGTTTCCTGTATTAGAAGTCAAACATCTGGTATTACATATTGTATGGTTCCTTTAGTTGGTAATATCAAAATTTTTTTGTGAAATTTCATCGCTTGACGAAATTCGAATTTACTGGATGATCGTGTCTATTTCGATCTCTGTCGTGCATTAGCTGCGCATGCTCAGTCTTCATTACCGTTAAAATATCAGAGTCATCAGATAATAATTATTTACTCTTCAAAACCAAAGGATTTTTAGGTTATGTAAAAGCAAACACAAACAACAATCATTGAAAAAGGCTTACTGAGTTTTTATTTAGACTCTGGAACCCCTAGAAGTGGCATGCCTAAAGCTAAAATTGAAAAGCCCGTTTATAGCGTTTTACAAGCATATTTTAAAAAATGCGCTAAAAATAGTAAATGAACCCCAATCCAAAAGTGTGCCATAGTTTTTTTTGTAGAAGAAACTTTAAAGAATTCAAATATGCCACTAAAAATTAGTTTCTTTTGAAATTGTAAAAGTTATTAGCTTAGAAAGCAAAAAATGTTCATAAATGGAAGGAAAAAAACAACTTTATGCCTACAAAAAATAGTAAAACATTTTTGTAATTTTTTTAATAAAAGTGAAAAAGTTTCGTAATTTGGTTATAAATAGAAATATGTAAAAATATATTTCAATTTCATAATTGTTTAGTTCAAAATAACACTTTGAACGTTTTTACTACATAACCTGCAAATCATGACTAATTTCAAAGTGACTAGGCCTAGACATTTTTTACTTCAAACAATGTTTTTTTTATACCAAAAATTCGAGAATGAAATGTAGAATCGAATAGCATTCTACCCAGTTTCAAATAACTTTACATTTTGTAATGAAAATTCAAAAATATATAATCGGCAATTTAACCTAAAACTTATTTCTAGGCTATCTTATTTCTTCACTTACCGTTTTATTACAACACCGTTATAAGCCTAATTTCAATCAAACACAATCTACACTTATTTATTTATAACTAAAACACAATATAACACTATTTTATAAACTGTAATAACCATAAAATAACACAAAACAAATGTTATAACTGACGTCAAACTACGGACAGCCGACGTTCTGAGAGTCTGAGTGTTGTTCAGCTGTTGTAAGCTTTGTTCTACCAACCTATGAAATCTAAATGTATTGAATTGGACACAGATAAAAACTGTGAAGTTTTCTTTTTAAAACCATATATTGTAAATTTTAGAGATATATCGAATAAGACTGTAAGAATCGATTCCAAACAGGCTTGCGTATTGACCAAATCTATGACCAATTACAAGCTTTCGCCGTAAATCCTGTAGAACAGCTGTTTTCAAAGTAACATGTGGTTTGAAGACACCATTTTAAAGAGAATCGTCTGCTGAATTCAATGCTGTTATGATCTTCTGTGAGGATTTGTAGACCGTTGAAAATGAGACAAAGTCTTGACAGTATACGGGGTTCATTGACGCGTGAATCACAGCTGATTTGCGTACTTTATTTTGAAACGGTGATTACGTATGTAAATATACGTTCTACGAAGAAGTTGTAAATACAAAAATTATAGTTTAATTCATTAAATTTCCAACGGTACCGGTTTTATTACGATTAAATGATTTTAAGTGGATTAAATTATCGATTATGCAAATATATGCAAATTATCGCAAAAGTTCGAGCGGGTTGCGTTTGTCCCCGAGATACTGCAGTCAAGACTGCAGTCTGCCACTTTGAGGGTTTTAACATGATATTGTTTCTTTTAGTTGGCGTTATCCAAATTTGTTTGAAATGTTGACTTTTGATTATTTAAATATTAAAGGTGAAATTAAAACGTTTGCCGTAATTACAGTTATGGGGGGGAGGTGAGTGACTATTTCGATGTATTTCTTGTGTAATGTAATGGGCACCGCTACCCCGATCCAAGTGCAGCAGTAATAACCAACCGATATTTTCGTGAAGAAACCACAATATACAATCTTCCGTTTTTATTTTTTCCCCACGAGTCACCGCGTTTGTTGGTGAAGCCCCTATTTGTTATTATTAAATGAGTTAGTACTGGGGTTTACTCACAAACAAATGTGATTTTTGTCAAAAAACTATTGAAATCCTATAAACAAGTAGCACTAACAACTGTACTTAGAAAGATTTAAAACTCTCCATTTGGCAGCTGA
>JAGFPH010004598.1:67760-80776 GCA_018207615.1 Philaenus spumarius | reverse complement strand
CCCCCCTAAAATTTCGAATTTTTTAAAACCCTTTTTTAGTAAACACTTATGGCACTAGAGGAAGCTACATACCAAATTTAATTCCAATCCGTTCGCTAGTTTTGAAGAAATCGTTTTTTAATAATTTTGTTCCCCCCAAACCCCCTTAAAATTTCGAATTTTTTAAAACCCTTTTTTCATAAACACTTATGGCCCTAGAGGAAGCTACATACCAAATTTAATTCCAATCCGTTTTGTAGTTTTTGAGAAATCGTGATGAGTGAGTGAGTGGTATTTCGCTTTTATATATATAGATTATAGGCCTATTATTATCAAACTTGGAGTGCGGTTGACAGAAGGGTAGCTTCACTCACACGCACGCGTTAAGACTGGAATAAACTTCTGCAAAAACATTGAACCCGTTTTCGATTTGAGGCAAGTGACGAAACAAAACATCATCGAATAATTCACAGTAGTTGCGCAAGAAGAAAGAAACTCTTCTGCGCATCGGCACAACACTACTGCGCTCTATTGGAAACACAGCGAACTCCTTGCACATCGCTATCGTGATTGATAATGTAAGGTACTGGAAAATCAGTTTTTTAAATACATTTTGGATGAAAACTACTTTTTTATCTCTGCCGAAACATTATTAAAGAAACGTACTTTAAAACTGTATAATTTTCTTCAATATCGATAGTCATAGTGAACTTTTATTTCTAATCAAACATCAGTAAAATTTAGCCTTCCTCTTATGGAAACTTATTTCTTTCTTTTAATAATAAAAAATTCATTTATAGAAATAATTATTTTTTAAGAGGTTTATAAGCAATGAAATATGTAATTATATGATTTGATAGTGAAGTTTTACTTTATTTAAGGTGTTATTCATCATATAACGCCGATTTGAACTATGTTCCTATGTTAAAAGACAACCCCAAGCGGCTGGATGGCTGGCTGAGTGCAGTGCCCTCTTAATTTAAATTTTACTCATTTTGGTGCTCACCGTACAAAGATATCCAATGCAGGTGCGGTATAAGAACTATATAAGTACTAGCGAAAACGATAATGATTAATTATTCAATTAGCAAATATCTTTTATAATAATATTCCATAATTTAAGCTATATAGCTTGTTTTAAATTAGTTTAATTTATATTTATTTTTAATGGGTAGCAACTCCATTTCTACCCCTTTGAATGTAGTAATACATTGTAACGTCTAAACAGTCCTGGCAATGATATTGATGAAGTGTGAAATTTTTAGTGAAATCGGTAGAATATTTTATAAGCCTATAAAAAGCAAAGAAACAAACATTCGTTTTTATACGTACGTAATCTTGTATATAGCGACTTTGTCTCGTATATTTTCTAAATGGGGAAAATTTAAAACATTAATTATTTTTTTTAGAAAACTAAACAATATAAAATGTTTAAAAAAAACAATGATTTTCTTTAAACGAACAACTTTTTGAAAAATAACCACTAAACTGTCTTCAATAGCAAACGTAACCCCGTAGAAAATTTTTAAAAAATTGTCGACCGACTGTAAAATCTGGGGTAAGTGCCGAAAAGGAAGTTTTTAAGAAAACGCAAAAAACTTCCTAAAACTACTGTTTTCATTATTTATTTTCTGTTGTAGCCTTGAAAGGTGTCAAAAACTTTCTTCAAACATTGATCAAAGTTAAATTAACAAATAAAATTTAACATTTTTAATAATACATTTTTACCTGTAAATAAATAAAAAAGGGCTATGTGCCAACTCTTATACCGTAAAAAAACGGGCTAGGTCCACTACTCAAATCTGTAAAAAAACGGTCTAACTGATTAAAATATAATAGTTATTTTTGGTACATATTCCAGATTTTATTTCACAACAGGTGGCAATTAGAACCAAACGCAATCTTGTGGCAATTCTTTGAACTACTTCCCGGTTGTAAACCAGGTAGCCCGGTTTTTACTGAGTAGTGTTAGGCACATTTTGACAGTAAACAGAATATATTTATTTTTGGCACTTAGCCCGGATTGTATAGTCAGTGGACAATTATATTTGAATGCCCTAAAAGTTTATGTACATTTTAATTTATATTTAACAATCGCAATAGTAACTTGATCAAGGGAAATTCTACTACCAAAGTTTTATTTTAAAACACAAAATAGCGGATCGGAAAGGGTTCTAGACCCGTTTTAACTAATGTAGTTCTAAACCTGTTTCTAGAATTGATCGTAGTTCAATTTTAAATTACCTTTTATAACAAGTACTGACACTGCTTAAGCCAGTAAAGAAATTAAAATAACTATTTGCATAATTAAGAGGATGCTAGCAGCTTTTTATATACACCAACTAGACATATTTTGTCTATATAAACAGTATTAAAACTCATTTTAGTATCCTATTACGAAAAAACACTTTTTATATACGCACACTTTACCTTAGGTTCCACATTAGACATCCACAATTTCGTTTAAAAGCGTCTTACTAATAATAATAACCAAGAACAATTCTCAGGTTTTTTTGTAAAATCAAATAGTAGGTTTGATTTTACTGCAACATATAAACTACTAAACAAATGTGGATCACATATTGCTATAAACTGTGAAAATCATAACGCGTAAATAAGGAAATACATTTTAAAGGACAGCTCCTTATTATTATAAGGATCCCTCCTTATCACTTTGGGTCTGTTCCTGATGGCTTCGCATAAAAATGCTTCTATAGAAGCACTATACCTCATTATTCGGGAAAAACCGTGAATAGCAAAGCAGATGTTTATATTGTGTGCCCTCCTATGTGTCATTTTTTATAACTTACCAACTCTATTATATATAAAATAAACGGTATCAGGAAACTGACACATACTTTCTCCCTCATTATAGGAACTTAAAATAAAAAAATATTATTTCATGAAGCTAAAAGTGTATGAAAGAAACATAAATTTCGTATTATTGTTTTTTTAATGGTAGATTATAATTTTGTTAAGCGATATGCACTGTCATTTCCCTGGAAAGTATAACAGCTAGTCTTATATAAATTTATTTTTATTTTTAAGAGTAATTTTCCCATAAAAATCCATAAAATAACGGAAAAACCAACTTTTTTCAAAAACTGCTTGAACGATTTTGATTAAAATTTTATATTTTATAGTACTTTTGGTCCCTAATAAACTGTAAAATTTTTATTAAAATCGTTGGAGCCGTTTTTGACAAAAGTCTATTTTTCCGTTATTTTAAGGGGTTTTATGGGAAAATTACCCTTAAAAATAAAAAATTCACAAAAATGAAAAAACGCCTGGAGATACCGTGGATTAGTACCTCCATACCAAATTTCTTCAAAATCGGACGACTGGTTTAGGCTCTAGGTCTGATAACATCCATACACACACACAGACACACACCCACACACACACCCCCACACCCACAGACATCACTCCGAAAACCACTTTTTTAGGTTCAGAGGGACCCAAAACGGATATTTCCACCAAAAATTCAAACTCGAAAATTTTGACGAATACAATACTTTCTCCATATACTACAATACAGGGGGAGAAAGTAAAAATAAAGTTAAGGTACTAAATTTGATCACGGGACAGCTATTCAACGACAGAGCAAACTTAGAAAACCTACTTGCAAAATCACTTCAATTTCAACAAAATCCTATCACCTTGTGTTACCAATCTGTAGTAAACACATATACGTATTTCTAGTGATAAATAAAATTAAAACACTTAACAAAATAAGAATTTCTGTAATGATAAAATAAAACGTATTTTTTAAAATAAAACCAAGAACCACATCAACCACTTATTCTGGAGACCGTAAGTAAAGGAGTTAAAGTGAAAGGTCAGGTCGCAATCAAAGGCATTCTTGATTTCGTCTCACCAGGGCAAAGATAAGGAGTTTCTAGTTATCATTCCGTGAGCAGGATAAAATCTCTCCATATTTTATCATGTTTACAATATGCCTATACATATTTAAACGTCTGAGCAAATGAAGAACTTCACAGGTAAAATGTTGTTATGACAACCCATCGTTTGATTTGAAACTCCATTTTTATTTATTCCCAATCACAAAGGAAGTATGTGTATAATACATACATCTTTATACATGTAGAAAGACGTACGGGCACCTCTTTAGGAATTGAAGTTCCTATTTATTTTGTATTTGTAAAATATTTTTCATTAAGGAACTTGTAGCGTTACAATATAACTCTGCATTAAAATAACGACCATCGCATTCCGTTGCAAGAGCTACTTTCTACGGACATTGCTGTAATGCGGGTTGCGTATGAACTAGAAAACAGCTGATATGCACAAGACAGTTTTTCAACTCCAGATTGTGCGTGCGCATCGCACGATTGATTATAAAGCCTACTTCACAAGTGGCAATTTGGTTGTACAATCTGGGTTGTACAACCAAATTGTACAATCAGATTGCAACATGTAAACGAGAGATTGTAATAATTAATTGTAAGATTGGAAGATTGCAAGAATGGTGAACATTTTGACAAATCATGCAATTGATTGTACAACTTGACGAGATTGTATGGACAGGTTGCAACGTGTAAACACTTCCAATCTCCCGTCCAACCAAAACACTCAAAACAGTGTCGATCCTTAACACAGTCAGATTGCAGTTGTTTGACGAGGTCCACCATGACGGATTCTCGGGAATTCTTAGTAGGATTTATAGAACTTTATTGAAATTTCCCTTGTCTTTGGCAAGTGACTAATAAGGATTATTGTGACAGGTCCAAAAAAGATCTCGCATACGCGGAATTAATTGAAAAGTTCGAAGAGTTTGAGCCTTCGGCCGATAAGACCGCTGTTACCTAGAAAATCAGTAAATTACGCACAGCATACAGGAAGCAATTGTTGAAAGTCAATAACTCAGAGAAATCCGGTGCTGGTGCTGATGAAATTGTGGTACTACCCATCGTTACAGTTTTTAAGTGACCAAGACTCAACACGGAAGGGACAGAACACATTATGTCAATAACTTACTGATTCATTGATCTACCAAACTCACGAAGATTCAGATTCATAACAATTCTCTAATTCATATAATCATTCACTAATTCATCCTCTGAAAGACTCGAAATACACTTCCTTCTTGTAGGTTCCATTGTTCATTCCGTTCTTTAATCGTGAGCCAGTTGAGCCTGTGGTGGCTATAATTCTTACAGTTTTTTTATGTTGAGTCGGTTGGGAGGGGTGGAGGCTGGGGAGCAAGAAAGAGTTGGGGCGGAGAAGCAAGTATTGCGAAAGGTGACCGAGACCTACAGTTCCTTTTATGTGAACTACTGAATCACTAGTTCAGAAGAACGATTCGTTGTTTAGATTCGTTCATATCTAAGTCAGTTAAAACATAGATACGTTACAAGCTGTTTTTAGTACTTCGCTTCCTATGCAATACGCCCAATAGACACAAATGTTGAAAAGCATAAATTACTCTAAATATTTTGACATGAATAATTTGTTGAAATTTAATCTTCCAATTAGCAATAAATCCCGCATAACGTAATGTCCCTGATTCGTTCGATATAATCCATTTGTCAGCGTTGTGAATGTACCATCACATACTCTTATTTATTACACATGAAACTGTAATTAATTACTGGTTTGTTTAAGTCAGATTTTTTAAGTTATAAATAATAGACTATAATAACAAGTTGCAACTTCAGTGTATGTTGCGCAAAAATTGTATTGTTACTTTAGTTCATTATTTGTTTAATATATGGATACTTTGTTTTCGGTTCAAGTATATTGATTATGAAAGAATATATTTATTTTTGGACTCAATTTAAAATAATTGGATCGCGCAGCTGAATGGTTGATGTGCGGAAATTAAGTTTATAATGTTTTAGGGATCGAACTGTTTGGGAATTTGGGTTACTCACAAAGGCGCTCAATAGCTGCCTGAGTGTACGAAATAAATTAGTAGAATGTGTATGCTCCTCGGCCTCCAGCCCCAAATCACGTGCTTACGGGAATCAGAACCAGGTAATATTATGGCATTTTTCACGTTTTGATCGATTTTATGGATTCAGACATGATATATAAGGTCGTGTAAAAACTGAATGTGTGGAGGTCCAAAAAGATCTCGCATACGCGGAATTAATTGAAAAGTTCAAAGAGTTTGAGCCTTCGGCCGGTAAGACCGCTGTTACCAAGAAAATCAGAAAATTACGCACAGCATACAGGAAGGAATTGGTGAAAGTCAATAACTCAGAGAAATCCGATGCTGGTGCTGATGAAGTTGTGGTACTACCCATTGTTACAGTTTTTAAGTGACCAAGACTCAACACTGAAGGGACAGAACACCATGGAAGAACACATTATGTCAATGTGGCGGTAAGTCGCTCATGTGCAGAAATTGATTTCCTCATAATTGTGTTCTTCTCGATCAGAGGAGATACTAAGTTTAGTAACTCTACATATGAGTCTTCTGACATCCTCAAATAATTCCGCCAATAATTCGGTTCATCCTTCAATTCCCTTAGACAACACGACATGAGACAACTTTTCTCTCTTAAGAATCCAAGGCCGACACCACTTGCTCCTTGGTTTCTGTCGTCCCTTTCTCGCTTGTCTCACCAAACAAATTTCGTAAAGCGACAACAACAGCACCTCCTCCATAGTGATACAAGTCACAACTGAGGTTTACCAAGGAATAATTATAGTTGTTTACTTTTTTAAGAATAATTTGAGCAATAAATTGTAGCGTGTGGACAGAAGTATAATCTACAACCAAATTGTATCAATCACTTGGTACAACCACAATTGTAACAATTGATTGTAGCGTGTAAACAGAAATACAACTTAAAATCTGATTGTACAATTTGGTTGTACAACCCAGATTTTACAACCAAATTGCAACGTGTGAAGCGGGCTTAAGTCAGTTTAGAGATGTTCAAGCCCGTTCTCCTAAATGAACGACTCTTTTGCACACTTGTAAGATGAAAATGAAAACAAATTTACTTGACCCTTCTTATACATAGCCTAATTTACATAATAAAAATTCAAACTTAAATTACACGCTTAATAATATATAAACAACTATTCACAGTACAAAATATAACACATCTAAAATATAAATTCATAACAAAACATAAATAGAAATTACTAAAGGGTCAAATCATCCCGAGGTTACAACCTGTTTGGGATGAAAATATTTATACAGTTAAACATACAGGGTGTCAATTCAGTCTGGGTACGGTTTAATATTTCGTATATAAGGAAAATATTATTTGATATATTGTTAAAATGTTATAAAATATCTATTTGAAGGTAGATGTGATTGAAGAACCTACTCTATGTAAAAATACTATTTTATTAAGATATCAAAAAATTAATCCGCCATCTTGGATCCGCCATTTTGAATGTAACTTTGTTTTTTTTAAATAGGAAGGTGGTCATGTGATACATCATTACGATGTAGAATTTCAAGAAAAAACCAACGGTGAAATTTGAAAATCCATATTTTCAACCGATTAAAAATGGCGGTAAAAATACAACGAAATCGTGTTTTCCAATTTTACCCAATTTTGATGTACTACTTTTGTTTTAATATTAATTGTAATTCTTTTTGGATTCAGAATTAAATAAGCTTTCAAAAAATATGGCTCACAACGTTATTTGGTTGAACTACTCGAAAAAAAATGTGTTTTAATCAAAATGGCTGTAACTCAAAAATTTTAAATACTCCCAAATATTGTTCTGTGGCATACGTTTGAAAGCTTATTTAATTGAATAATGAATTATTTAGGATGGTTGTGGATATTTCGACAGTTCTTTGTCTTACAGTAGCTATGTATACGGCATCGCCTAGTCATAATTTCAATCTGAGCTTTTTTATTTATTTTTTTACTTTTACCAAATATCCTGCCTTACGGTACAACATTTTTAAACCATAAATCACTGTAAATATTGTGACACGAATTGTTTGGTAAAATTTAATCTCCCAATTAGCAATAAATCCCGCATAACGTAATGTCCCTCATTTGTCCGACATAATCCATTTGTCAACGTTGTGAAGTCACCGTTATACTCGGTTATTTGTAACATGTGAAAACTGTTATTATGGGTTGATTTATGCACAAGTCCGGCCTTTATAAATACAGTAACAATATATCGAATAACCTAAGTGTTTGTGTATAAACATTGTTAGTTAGGTTGAATTGTTTCAGAAGTGTTGTTTATTCTATTTTATAATTTAACATTTTTTAAGCTCATTATTCGTTTTTGGTTAAAAGTATTTTCAACATTTTAAAAGAATATTTCTTATTATATAGCTAAATTTATAAAATAATTAATATAATCACTTTCGCAGTGAAGAAAATGCAAACAGATTGTAAACTCTGATATTTTCATGAAGTCGATTGATTACGATGGAGGCACTTTGATCTGAGTATTGTGATGGGGATAGCGGTGACATAGACCCTGACGCATGTGTAGTAGGTCGAGAGTTTTTCCGTGAATGACAGGTTTTTGTATATAGTATAAACAATGAATACTTAAAAGTTAAGAAGCGCAGGTCCTTTGTACTAATTCTAATAGATTTTTCTAACTTGAAGTTGTAGTACAGCAATGAACTGCGAGGAAGCGCTGGCAAACCATTTAACTCGCGGTGAAGTGCGAGAGAGCGCGAGATACAACATTTTATTCCCCTCTCTCTCTCTGGTACGAGGCGACCAGACAAAGCGAGAGCGACACTTAGTATGCCGCACTCTCTCGCTCTTGGCCGCGCACAAAATTGTTTGCTAGCGCTGCGTCGCGGTTCATTGCTGTACTACATACAACTTCAAGTTAGAAACATCTATTATAATTGACTCCATAAGACCTGCGCTTCTTTACATTTAAACATTCATTGGTATAAAGTACTTTTGTTTTTATATCGGTCATATACTTTGTGTATTTACAACTTCAAAATCTTTGGAAGTAGATAGGGTATTTAATTCACAATAGGTGACATTTATTTGGCTGTAAACTTTGTAAAATTACAAAAATAAAACATTTTAAATTTTGTATTTACAAAACGGCAAACATTTCAAATATTATTGTTAAATATTTTGGAATCTATCATCATTGCAGAATATTTACAAGACAAATAACATTTCTCTTCAAACAAGGCATTGCTTCCTGATAATGTATACGAAAGTTATAGGGAAAATACCTAATTTCTTTTAAGCAAAACCAAAATAATAAAGAAGTATAATCCAGATCCCGGAAATGTGATAGGCTACAAATTTAAGTATTAGCCTTAAATTTGTAGGCAGCAATAAAAACCAAGGAACAATGGTTTAAATTTTGTGGAGTGAGAAAATCGACTGCATGTAAGATATGTGTTGGGAAAATAAAATGTTTGTTGTTTACTCTGAATTTATTAAAGTATGAATGGAAAGAGAAATCATAACTTTAAGTACTGTTTAATAATAATTGACCGAGCGAAGCGAGGTCTCCGTTTTAGCTCGACCGTTCGGCATTTCGTCTGCGTGTCTGTCTCACGGTTACGGCCAAACGCTTTGAAATATTGTCATGATTTTTTGCATAAATGTTTCTTATTCCTAGGCCGAACAGTTTATATATACGGTTTTTCCATTTTTCAATTTTAACCCATTACGTAAAATAAAAATGGCGGCCGAACCGTTTTTCTCAGTGTAAGCTTTTTTTCCAAATCCAGTTTGTGGCTTAACAGTAAGTCGAATTGAACAACTAATAAGTAGCAAATTTAATGTTTTACAAAATTGTTTTCTTGATGTTTTCCGTATCTAAACCGTTAAGTTAACAAAATTGCCGCAAACTTCAAATTTGTTAAAAATCGTCCAAGTTTTTTTAGTATTTTAACCATGTTTTTATCCGTTTATTCTATATATATCTTCATAAAACCTTATAATTTTATGGACAGGGAGAGAGAGAGCGCTATCTGCTGTCTTGCTCTTTCCTGCGCTACGTCAGTGCGGCCGCTCTGACTGTGAGTGAGTTGTGGAGGGGAAGATAAAGAGCCCGATTGGCGGTGCGTAGCATTTGCGGAGTTGTAGTACTTTACCAACTACATTCTCTTATTCATTTTGTTTCTTTGTTGCACCACACAGTATTTAGAGTCGAAAACGAATAAATTGCAAAATATTTTTTTACCGTATAAACCGTCTACTTACTTCCTTACTTTCACACTATTTTTAACCAAAGCTCAAAACCACATTTGTTATTTCAACGAGTGAGGTCTACTGTTCACAGAACTACTAGTAAACGTTGCTCAACCTCGAAGTTACAGATTACATGTTTTCTGATTGAATTAGAAAGGTTAACAGCAGAAATTACAAAACCAACGGCCGGTCTTTATGGCGCGATCTATCGGCCGAAATATGCAACTATCCAATATGATACAGAAAGTCAATCAGCTGTGGGTTCAATAAACTTTACTCTATTACAACTGACGGCTGATTTTATAGGCGCAACAGTACAAGTTCAATTAGTATTACTTTTAACTCGTGTACAATTAAATGATCAAGTTGTTAGAGTTTATTATACTTGTTTGATTTAAAGAATTAATTTCAGTTCACACAAAAATGAAAAAGTTTTTACAATGATACGAAATTTGTATTGCAAAAGTTTTATTAAAACCCGAGATTCATAACAACAATACTTTGAAGGCGGTGTTTCATTGTTCAGTAAAGTCTAAAAAGTCCACTTTAATAATACAATGTTTTCATTAAGTTTTATTAAAAAAGAAGTTTTCTTCGCATTTAATAGGAGGCTTTTGTTTATTAAAATTTACTGAAGCGAAGACTGATAGCGTGGTGAAGATTTCTAGGAAAAACTAACTCTTTATATTTTAAACTTAATTTAATTTAATTTAATACTTAATTGACTTACAATAATACACCTATAACTGTTATAATAGTTTAACAATTAAACTATTAATTATTTTTGCGTTTATATATCTGTATAATAAAGTTTTTATTAATAGTACAACTTGTTAAGAGGTTTATTTAGTTTAGCTATTAATAAAAAAAAGTTTATAAAAATTATGCAACTTTTACTATATTATACTAATAACATAAAATATACTACAACATTTAAAACACTGATAAGGGCAACATTTCCTACTTTAACTGTTTGGCAGTCGTTGCATTTGTTTTGCTTTGTAGTAGGTGTAAATATTCCATTTTCCAGCCCTGCGTGAAATGTTGCGTAAATTGCATAATTAGATGTCATAGTCATATTGCATATTGAATATTGCATAATTAGATGTCATAGTCATATTGTATATTGCATATTGCATAAATAAATGTCTTAGTCATTTTGCATATTGCATATTACATAATTAGATGTCATAGTCATATTGCATATTGCATAATTAGATGTCATAGTCATATTGCATATTGCATAATTAAATGTCATAGTCATATTGTATATTGCATATTACATATTGCATAATTAGATGTTATAGTCATATTGTATATTGCATATTACATATTGCATAATTAGATGTTATAGTCATATTGCATATTGCATAATTAGATGTCATAGTAGCAGACTAGTTAACAGAGTACTGACAAATTAAACTCAATAAAGACACCACAATAAGTTAAGAGGCACGTCAAATACCCTGCGGTCAGATTACAGTGCAGGCTTAGGGTGTTATTTAGAATTACTTCAACCTTATTGAATAAAGTGCTAATGTCTTTAACCGTCATAGCTCGATCATTTGCGATTCTTTTTCGGTACGTTGTTGATCTGATTCACGCTTTCTAAAGCCCTCCAATGTGGTAGTGGTGGGTAGAAGAGACTTGATATTTTGTTCGACAAGATTAAAAGAGATTTTTCTTTAAGTGAGAAACTATTAAAGTTTAAAAAAAATCATATAAAATTGTGTTTATAGATTGACGGTTAAAAAAGCAGCAGTAAAAAATGCAGTCCGTCTGTTAATGCTATTAAGGTTTTGTTAGAATGGAGTAGTGGTTAAAAATGCTCATATAAGAAGCTATATTTAAAACCTATTACGCAGTTGCCTTTATCCAAATATAGTTATTGATGATAGATATACTCGTACTATCCGCTGCTCTCCCAGCTTCATAAATCTAACTGGTATAACATATTAATATAAAACACATTTTTTTTTTTTTTTTTTTTTTTTTTTTTTTTAATTTATAAGTATCCGTTTAACCCTTGTAAATACGTTATCGATTCAGTACAGCTGTTATATTATCCATTTAACCAATAACTATGTTCGGAAGAAATTATAATTTGGAGGTGTATTTGAAGAAGGTGACAGCTCCCGAACACAGTTTTACCTTACACTGCTTGGAAAGGAATACATTTTTACAAAAGTATTGATCTACTGGACTTTTCTTTTACACAGTCATAGTATTTATGCCACAGTTGGTTTAACAAATGTAAACAGAAGTATCAGTGTAAGTAGAAGTGGGAGTTTTTTTCAGCAAGAATTAAAGAAAGTTGTAATATACTTTTAAATGTATTTACTTTTTAAGATATCAAAATTTGTCCCCAATAAAAAAAAATCTTAATTAATTATATGCAGGTTAGCATTACAGATAAAAGGTTCTTTTATCTGTGTTAGCATGCATCTATCTTTAATTTTATTTTAATGTAATACGTTTATACGTTTATGGGAATATTCACTGTGGCAAACAAACAACATAACGAGAGGTTTTACTAGTGTAATTTTGTTTACTTTTGCATATTAAAATATATACGTTTTAGCATGTCTTAGTCTTTAACTTTATTGTAATACGTTTATACGTTTATGTGAATATTCACTGTGGCAAACAAACAACATAACGAGAGGTCTTACTAGTGTAATTTTGTTTACTTTTGCATATCAAAATATATACGTTTTAGCATGCTTTAATCTTTAACTTTATTGTAATACGTTTTAGTACAATGTTCTGCCAATCCTAACGTAACACTTTCACTAAAGTTTGTCGACGCGTTTCGGAGTTCCTCCATTATCGAGACCTATTTCAGTTCTAATCGTTTCACTATTACGGTCCGGCTGACCAAGTTGAAATTATTATACA